>BQNB010034490.1:33954-49052 GCA_026074375.1 Tanacetum coccineum
TGCAAGGTGGAAAGAAGCGTTTTGATGGTCTTGGGATTTTAGATCTTGATGAAGATCTACCCAGACTTTTAAGATGCTGAGACATGTTCCTGGTATGTATTCAGCATGATCACAGGTTCTATGATCAGTTTGCTCACACTTTTTACAACACATAACTTTATAACAATTCTTAGAGAGATGATTGTTTAAGCCACACCGATCACAACTCCTTTTGGATTATGTTTTGTATTTGTTTTGAAGTGTATTTTGTAGAACCTGTGGTGGTTGATTACTTCTGGAGTAAGATGACCGAATCTTGCTAAATTGTAATTTTAGCTTGTTTAGTTCTTTTATTACAATAGCCAAAGGAGGATCATCTTTAATTTTCACACTCTTTAGTTTACCAGCAGGAGTTGAGTTAACTTTTGAAGCTGAAGAGCTTTTGTTACCCTTAGCAGGAGCTGGGGATGGTTTATTTATTTTGACACCTTTTATAGTTTTAGCTTTGAGTGTGGATTTTGACTTCAAAATTGATTTAATAGTCTTTGGTCCAGAAATAGGTTCAGCACCATCCAACTTCTTCAGTGGAGGAAGAGGGGTGCTACAGACTAAAGATTCATCTGCTGAATCATACTCAGTCGTTGAAGAGTCAGTGACAGCAACTAAAGGATCAGTTGTGTTTCTTTGTGACTCAGCTTGAAGTATCCTACCAGTATCATGATTTGGCAGAATAAAACCTTCAGCTTTAGACAACTAGGGTCTTTCAACACTAGATATGGTCACTTTGTGTCATTAGCTGACGATTTTACAAAGACTAGGTCTTTTTGCCCAGAACTGGAGGGATCTTCAGTGAGTTGATCAACTCCCAGAATTCTCTTCTTTTGAGAGGGGATTTGTTCACTGATACACTGATTTACTTTGTTAGAACTGTTAAGCCATGTTTCAGTGATTGCTGTTAGCTCTTTCAGTTCTGTTCTTAAGTTTTTATTCTCTTTGAGAATCTCAGTGTTTACATGTTGCATGGTAAGAAAATCAAGTTTTGCTTGTTTTAATACTAAAAGCTGTTCTTTGCATGCATTCAGTTCATGAACAAGATCTCTATGTTTTGACAAAAGATTATTTCTTTGTTCTTCAACATAATTTAGATCGATACACAAATAATCTAGATAGGTTTTTCTATCATCATTATCTTCCATTTCAAGAAGAGTGTGTACCTTTCTCATGGAGATCTTCACCCATTCACCATTTCTGGCGCCTTCTTTGCTGATAGCATCATTTTCTTCAGCTAGTGCCATGAGTACTTTAACCTCCACCATCTCATTGTCATCTGATGACACTTCTTCTTCATCCCATTCATAGGCTTCAGCGATGAGACCTTTGTTCTTAACAGTTGCGGCTTTAGAAGCTGAAGCACTTGAACTTAGGAGAGCCAGTTTAGCCTTGACTTTGTTGTATTTAGCTTCAAAGTCCTTGGTAGGCCTTAGTTCTGGTTTGTGCTGAGAGGAACTGAGAGGTTTTGGTTGAAAGGGTGATTGATATGAGGGAACTGAAGCTTTTGACCAGCAGTCTCTTGCAAAATGACCTTTCTTGCCACATTTGTGGCATTCAGTTTGGTCAGTTGCTTTTGCACTGCTGAACCTTTGAGTACCCTTCTTGAAGAATCTTTTAGACTTGGCTAAAAGAGCTCTTGCTTGATATTCTTCTTCTAGGTCATTCAGGTACTCATGACTGCTTCTTGTATCCTCTTCATCATCAGGACTATCTTGAAAGTCCTGGACAATAGAGGTAGAGATGAAGGCAGTTGACAAAGGTGTTGCAGAGACAAGAGATTTGTTCTTTTCAGTCTCATAAATACTGTCTATTAGGTTTTCTTCATATTTGAGTTTACCAAATAGAGAAGGGCAATTCGCATAAAAAAAAAAAAAAAAAAAAAAAAAAAAAAAGAAAAAAGAAAAAGAAGAAAAAAAAAAAAAAAAAAAAAAAAAAAAAAAAAAAAAAAAAAAAAAGAAAATCAAATTAACCATAATCCCTCCTAGACAACTATTTGTCAACATCTCTAGTGATGAAGAAGTCACCACTACACCTTCTCCTACCACCACTTCTTCATCTCCAACTCCTCCAAATGCACCATCAAAAACTCCATCCACAAATCAAACCTCCTCAAGCCAAGATAATACATCTTCTTCTTTTCAATCAAAACTTCAAATTTCACCTTCATCCTCTCATGAACCAACCTCTCCTCAACCTTTGAACCCTTTGCTTGAGAACATCTTGGATGTCCCTCCTAGACCTTTAAACCCTCAACCACTTCAAAGCCTTCCTTCTTTGGATATCACTCTATCATTATCACCAATCACACCTCTTGAAAATCTCTCAAGTCCACCTTCACCATCACTACCACCACCTCAACCTCCTATCATGGGGCATCCACTCTACTACAACTATCATGACTATCATGGATCAACTTGTATTTGTTGTTTCCACAACCGTAACCTCTACTTGAACCTTCGAGATGAAATGAACATTATGTTTGCTCATCTTGAGTATCTTCTAACTACCGCCTTCACAACCCATTTTCCACCTCCACCATAGACCCTTTTCAAATGGTTTAATAATGGAAAATCCAAAGACATTTTGTTTAAAAAGTCATTCTCTATGAATCATGAATCATTTAAGACTTATGTAGTATTATGTCTCTTTATCTTGTATTAGTTCTAGTTTTATTTTGCATGAATGTATTAGTTGGTTGTGCTAATGTATGATTTTCTTGTTGGTGGAATGAAAATCTTCTTTTGTTAGTTTAAATACAATGTGTTATCTTGAAGAATATTTGTCTTGCACTTGTATTTCTAACCTTGTTTTGTAGCAAACAAATTATCGTAAGATCGATCCCTTGGTGCCCCGAACAAGGGGGAGCTTACATCAAGGGGGAGTCTTTTATCGTCGATTTCTTTCTCTCTACTACGACTCGACGATCAACCTTTTTGGATTCGACAAAAAGGGGGAGAAATAGAATTAAACTCATTAATAATTTATAAACTTCTATTTTTATACTAAATGAGTTTATGTTTTGTCATCATCAAAAAGGGGGAGATTGTTAATACAAATAATGTCTAAAAACGTTATTTATATTTTTCGACCTCTCAATGTTTTGATAATAACAAAATGTGAAAACGTTTATGATAAAATTAAACGTTTATAAATTACTAATCATAAAATTCTATTTCTAAGACTAATCACTTAAGGTATGGATAAACAAATCATTAAACATGATTAGTGATCAAGAAAATATTTTCCTTAAACCTTACATTTCTACAAATGTGTTTTTATAAAAATATAAAAACAAAATATTTATTCATTAAAAGAAATGTTTTATTAAAAACATAAAATTTGAAATTCAAAATTTCCCCCCAAAATAGAAGGTTCTATAACAGATACAACCTTCACCATAAAAGGACAAAAAAGGGAGCGGAGTCTAGTGGCGGTCCCCTTTTAGGCCTGGCGGCCCCCTTATATATAAAGGACCGCCGGGATCGCCACCAGCAACGGTTATTTTTTGTCCCCTATAAATACTGGGCCACCCCATCTGAAAAACATAACCTCTTGCTACGAATTTTCTCAGATCTATTTTTCTCTCTTCTTCCTTTCTTTCTAAAACACATATCTTGATCACTAACATATCTTGATCTTGTTTTCAAGTGATTAATTCTTTCTTCCTCCCTTCTTCTTCTTCTTCTTCTTCTTCTTCTAATCAAGTGCAAGAGAAGAACAATCGTATTCTTCTATATACGAATTGTTATCAAGTGATCTCTCTCTTCCTCCTCAAGATCACAAATCTTCATTACATATATTTAGTGTTGTTGTGTAAATTGGATTGTGTGTAGATCCAAGTGTGTAAATTGTGTATTGGTGTGATTTGGATTGTGTGTCAATCCAAGGGTATATATATCTTGTGAGTGTGTAAAGACTTAGTGAAGTCTTAGATTGGTTCTAGCTAAGATTAGGACTCGACATCTAGCTTAGTGTCGGAAAAGAAAGTAAGCGACGTGTAAACGGTTTTCTCCGCCTAAAGGGAGCTTGTTGACATAGTGAAATCTCGAGTGGAGTACTCGGGGAGTGGAGTAGGAACGAAGAGGTGCTTCGTTGCCGAACCACTATAAATCTTGGTGTCTTGGTTTGATCGTTTCTTTCCTTATCCCTTTATATTATTATTGTTCATTTAGTTCATTACATTAGATAGTTTTTGTTGTGATTCATATTGTTGATTGATTGACATATAACTCGAATCAAACCATTTTATAAGCAAAGAATTTTAAACCGGTCAATTAACCTATAAACTATTCAACCCCCCTTTTAGTTTCCACAATTGGTATCAGGAGCAAGGTCAGTCAAGATTTTTAAAATATATTGTATTTTAAAGCTTGGATCGATCTATGGATTCCGACAAATATCTAGAAGGGCAATCTACGCAAAGACCACCACTTTTTGAAAGCGATAATTTTATCTATTAGAAAAATAGATTCGAGACATATGTTAAATAAAAAGATCTAGATCTTTTGCATGTTATTACCAATGGTGATTTTCAACCCATTATTCAAAATCCGGAAACCAAACTTGACGAAAACGTAAAAATATGACGAAAATGTAAGAAATTTGACAAAAAACGTAATGGTAATTGAGATTTATATATGTTCGGTAATGTTAATTTCGAGTATACTACAAGTTAAATATATGCTTATGATTGTAGTTAGTTTTTATTAATTTCATTTGTTTTTTATTTTTTATTGTTTTTATAATCGTATACAAAGAGCTAATATGAAAAAAAAATTAAATATGAAAAGAAAAATGAGTGAAAATCGATCAATCTAAAAATCTTTTCATTTTAAAAAAAGAAAAATACAACTCTTATCTAAACAAGTTTTCAAAATTCTCAACTCTTCTCTAGAGAAGAAAAACCATCTCCTTCTATAGGAATTTAGAAACAGAAAGACGTGAAAAATTTTCCACAACTAAACACCACATAAGTTTTGCTCTTTATTTTTTTCCCTTCTGTTTGTAATTGGAAGTAGATATTCATAAGTACCCTTCATAATATCTGTTGTATTAACAGTGTAAAGCAGTTTTTGATGTTTTTTCGTTTCATAATTTTTACATTTTTACCGTTTTTGACTTATAAAACTTTATAGTTTTTGTTCCATATTTTTTACATCAGTTTTACCCACTCTATTAACAGGAGATTACAACTTACTGCTCTTTATTTTTTATGTTTTACTACTTTTGACATATCAAACTTTATATTTTAAAATCCAATTTTTTTATTTCACAATTTTATAATATAAGCAAAATTATATAAAAAAAATTAAAACAGGTATTGGTAACATTTTTGGAGTGTCTCAATAACCAACCCTTATTCATAAACCGTTTAATGATATGTACTTGATATAGTGTTTGGATTTACTTAGGACCCGTTTGGATAGGGTTGGCATTGATTTAGAAAGTAATGGTAAAAAATATTTGTTTGGTTTGTAGCTGTGGGCTCACAGATTAGAACTCATGCCTTTGCATATGGTATTTATCAAATCCTGTTAAAATGGTCGGGTTTTAGAAATATTATCATGTTATGTGGGCCAGTTTTTACCATCATATTCTCTCTTTCTTTTATTTTTTTATTAATAAACATTAACTTTAAATAATGTATTAAATTTTAATAATTATTATTTGTTTTATAATATATTTTCTTTTCATATATCAAATCAAAATTCAAATCATAATTCAAATTTAAATTCAAATTCAAATCCTAATTCTAAACCCGTTTATAAACCAAACGGACCCTGATTTCTCTATAAATGCAATAATGCTCAAAAACATAACTATTTGGTAGAAACTTCCACTAGAATATGTCTATTATAGGTTCTAGGTTAACACTATATTCTCAAGAAAAAAATAGAATGCAAAGTAAAAGAAGTGAAAGAAAAGTAAATGAAAGGATAAGAAATGAAAGAAAGTAAAAAAAATTATATGTTCTTGAGTTTAAAAATAAAGAAAGAAAGTGAAAAGTGAAAGTATGTTTTCACCTTTTTATATTATTATATTGATTATTTTACAAAATTACCGCTATACTCTTAATAAATAAACAAGGAACAAGTTGCAATTGAGGGTACTTTTGTCATTTACTTTGGCTTCTTTCATGTTTACTCACCTTTCATCCCAAAAGTGGGATGGAAGTTTTACTAAAAAAAAAACACACCACTTTCTTTCCCTTTTTCACATATTACTTTCACTTCCACTCTCAAAAAAACTTGAGAACATCCTCTTATTTTGGTTTACTTTACTTCACTTCATTTTGCACCCAATATTAAAACTTGTTCTACTTCACTTTGCACCAAATATCAAAACTTGAGAACAGAGTGTAAGTATACGAGTGAGACCTGGTTTTAGTTTCATATCAAATAAGCAAACTACGTGTCCGCTTATAAAAATCGTTTTCCGGTTTTTAACGTAAACAACAAAGCAAAAATGGTTTATAGGAAAAGTAAGCAAAAGTTAGACACCATCTATTAGTGTAGAAAACTAATGTCAGTCCCATATTCTCAAGGGTTGAAAAATGCAAATATAAAAAATAAAATTAACGGGTTTTTTTTGACATCTTTTCTAAATTAAAAAACGGCACCGTCAAAAAACTTGCTCCGTCCAGCAGCCCTTTATCAAAATTTTCGTTTCAAACAATTTAATTGACCTCGCTCACAGAACAAGAAAAAGAAAGTTAACTTATTTATTTATAACTATTGTTGAGGTAAATCTTCACATCCTGGATAAGTCTCTCGAACCTTTAAAGCCGGAGTCCTTCGGGTTCCTGTAGGGTATGAGACAGACGCGTTAGCCTCGTCTTGGGGTGTCCCAAGACCAAGCTCCGGCGTAAAAATGAGTAACAGAATACCGATAAGTTTATATAAGTAAATGTAGTTGAGAGTGCAATTAATGCTACCTGTATGTGAATAAATGAGAGGTATTTATACCCGTTTGAGGAACAGTGTCGAAGTACTGTTCTTGTACTATGCTTGCACTGTAGAGCATGGAGCCTTGAGCTATACCTAGGACTCTTGTCAGGTGTCAGATGTACTTTAGGGACACAATCCCGTGAAATCGGGGATCAAGTAGTATGTGGACTGCCTTCCGGGTATGCCTTCCGGATACGTCTTCCGAGTACGCCTTTCGGGTACCTCCGTCGTCATGTCCCCCCAGTATCATGTGATCAGCTATTGGGTGGTCGCATGATACTTAATTTGTTCCAGCTGTTCCCAGTATGTGTACTTTATGGTTTTTTTTGGGAGGGAGGGGGTGCCGATAGGTAAACGTGTTGGGCCTTTCTTCATCACTGTTGGGCTAGGCTCGAGAAAGGGGTAGGGTTTTTACCTTGGTGTCTATGTTTGTGCCACGTGTAGCCACGCGTCATCTTTTTATGGTCGAGATCTTGCCACGTCAGTTACTGTCACATCGTGGCGCTTCAGTTGCCCACTTACTCCCCTATAAATATCTCACTCGCCTCTTTTTACAGTTTTACTTTCTTTACTGAAATTCTCTTTAGGCCCTTCCTTCGGATTCTTCTTCCTTCAAGTGCGTTTCGTCCTTCTAGTGTTTATTCTTTTGAGCTTCCCTTTCCCTTGCCCCCTATGTCCTCCGGATCTCAGTCTGCCGGTGATCCTATCGTTCCCAAATTCGACATGCACATCTATACTTCCGTCCAAACTGTCGATGAAGTTAACAGTCTTGTTAAAGAATACGCCATTCCTCTGGACCTTCGTCCTTGCGTCCCTCCTTCCACTCCGACTATGAACAACCTTCCAAGGGATAAAATAGGTATATATGAACAGTATCCAGAATTGTCGGGTGTTAGGGTTCCATTTTTCTACCCTTCTCCTCAGCGTTATTAAGCACTTTCGCGTACATATCTCCCAATTAGTTCCGCTAGGCTTGAACCGGTTAACCATGTTCGAGATATATTGTCGTAGTCTAAACATAAATCCGACCGCCAACCTGTTCCGCGCTTTCTACAAGCTCAACAAGCAGGGTCATTGGTTCTCCTTCAAACGTCGTACGGGAAAAGGAGGTCGCGACAAAATTTTCAAAGAATTTTGTACAAGCTTGAAGCATTGGAAGGACCGCTTCTTCCTTATTCCGAATGCTATGCCGTAGAGGCATCATAATTTTAGCGTGGCGGATCCTCCGCCCACGGGCGTTCGGGCTGAGGAAATTTGTCGTTTGTGTGAGGACATAATCGACCTTCGTCCGGTTCACCCGACCATGTTATATGAGATTGGTCTTATGACCATATGGAAGCATGTAGGGTACCATTCGGTTTTTAAAGATGGTGAAGGGAATGGTAACGTTATTGCCCTCCGGTTCTTTGTATATATGTTTTCAACTATTATTTTACCTTCTTACTTGTTTTGTTCTTTCTTTCGCAGTTGCTACCAACATGTATCAATTTCTCAAGTTTCCCATGTCCAGGGGTCCGCATTAGCAAGGGGATCGCTCTTGCGGAGAATGAGGCTATTGCCCAGCATACAACCGCACCTCTGCCTTTTGGGTCTCAGATCCCAAAAAAGTATGATTATCAGAAAGTAGTCGAGCATGAGGACGAAAGGGTTCTTACGGCGAAAAGGAAGGCACAGGCAGCCAAGGACAAAGATGCTGACAAGAGATCAGCCGCCGAAGGAACCTCTCAGCGAACCAAGAGGAAAAAACTGCTCCGATGTCCTTTGCTTTATCGGAATCCGAACCAGATGACTTCACCCGTAGCGGTTCTGGTACCCACCATTCTGCTTCGCCTCTTACTACTATCATTTCCAATGACACTAACCCCACAGCTAGTGGGAGCAATCTTTCTCTAGAGTCTGCCAACCCTTCGGAGGGTGACATAGGGAATAGTCTTGATAACGCAAAGAATGATACTGAGGTTAACTCTCCTCATTCTGCATCATCTCCTCACTCCGAACACTCCCTTTAATCTCAGCACTCTGCTCTTTCTGATGAGGATACACATGCTAACTCCGGTGAAGATGGGCTTTATCATGACGAGAGAGACAAGCACGTTCGCAAACATGCCTCCGGTTCAACATGTAAATGTCTTACTATCTTCCTTCCATCCTCTCTTTATTTATTTATTTATTTACCTTACTTTGTTGTGTTTTAGGTCACGTGCTGAGTTCTTCCTCTAGCGGTTCAGGCCGTCAGGTCTTCCCCAGCGGAACCCTGGTGGTAACGGTATTGGTTCGTTTCTTTCGTTGTTAAATAATTACCGCGTATTGTACGTACTTTACATTTGGTGCTGGAAGAGGTGTGCCTGACCTCTCGTCCTCTTTCATTGCAGGTAGCTCCTTACGAGCCAATGTGTCTCCACCTGCTCCCTTCGTCCCAGTCTGGAACCTGACTACCCACTCTATACTAAATGATGATGAGTCTTGCCCGGACATGATGATTAACCTTGCTACACCCGATGCTCGAGATTAACAAAACTGTTTGAGCGATTATCAGGCCCTTCAGCGTGCGTGGTTCGAGCTTGGGCGAGGGGCCTTGGCCCAAATTGATCTTTTGCAATGATATGAAGCGCTGAATGATGATTATGGGGAGCTTTATCAGTCTCATCGTTCCTGTCAAGATGTTTCTGATATGTTAATCGACACCCAAAACCAACTAGTAGATGTCATTCGTAACCGGAATATACTATCTGATGATCACAAAATCTTGCAACAAGAGCATCTGGGCTGCGTTGGTAAGGAAGCGACTCTTATCGAAAAGCTTGCTGCGGTGGAAAAGGAAAAAGACGAGCTTTTTGACAAGAACCAAGAACAAGAGGAACAAATCAGGCGACTGGAAGAAGCCCTTGCTTCTAAAATGCCCTCCTTGTCAAAGGCAGAGAGTACCGCCAGTGTACTGAAGGGTGACTTGGAGCGCTTGACTGTGGACTTAATTCATGCGGAGATCGTCAGGCATAACTACGTCCGGCAACTGCTTCCTACCGTCGTCCGACGACTTCTTTCCAGTGAAGAGTATAAAAAGAGCTTATCAGATGTTTTTAACCAAGCTATTGCTGCTGGATGGTCAGAGGGCATGAAAGTTGAGCGTTCCGACGAGGATGCCGAAGCCATCCTGGTCACTGCTGCTGACTATGATCCGGAGTGTAAATCTACCTTTATGTCAGCATTCGATGCTCTTTTTGTCAAGAGCTATCCGTATGTGAAGAAGCTTGCTGTATCATTTCGTCTTCCTTTGGGGGACCTTCAAAATATGTGGCCGAAAGGCGAGGGTCCTACCGTAGGCAGTAGTGCTGTGAATGCTTAGTAGCATGTAAGGGAGTTTTGTTCCCAGCTTTTGTGGTTATGTAACAAATATGTTTAACTTATTTTGTAAAATCTATGGCTTGTACGGAGACGTAACATACTTGTGCTCTTTTTGTAACTCGTGCATTGGCTAGAAGTAATGAATTTGTTTAACTGTTTATTTGTCGGTGTCATTTCATTGTACCGTTTTTACTTTTGTTCGTTCGTTGTATTATTCCGGAGCATCCGGTCCTTTAGGTTTTCGTCATTTACACTCTTGCACTTGGACTCATCCGGAGCGTCTTGCGTTTCGGGAAATAGTATTCGTTACTTAGCCATTGGCACTTGGACTCATCCGGAGCGTCTTGCGTTCCGAGAAATATTATTCGTCACTTGGCCATTATTGGACTCATCCAGAGCATCTTGCGTTCTGAGAAATATTATTAGTACTTGGCCATTGGCACTTGTACTCATTCAGAGCGTCTTGCGTTTCGGGAAATATTATTCGTCACTTGGCCATTGGCACTTGGACTCATCCGGAGCGGGAAACACTACCGGGATAAAAATAGGAGGGTTGGGCTATGGTTCGTGAATCTCGGTTAGGGGGTAGGCAATTTACTTACCGGAACCCTAAATTAGTTATGCATGCTTTTGATTTTTGGGGGAAAATTAATTTCTCCTTCTCAACTTAGGAGGGAGTAGTTTCACTATAAAAATTATCTAACATCATTAATCAGACTATTCGTTAGATCATCAATATTCTATAACAGATTGATTTTATTAAGTAGCACTTCCTTAAGGTTATTTAGCATGCCAGATAGTCCGAGGCAAATACCTCCTTTTCCCTCCCATTGTTTGCAACCTTATAGCGACCTTTTCTGGTATGATTCCCGTTCACCCTAATATGGCCCTTCCCAATTTGGTCCTTGCTTGGCTTGATTTATAAACCTTTCAAATAAGCTGGGTTAATTCTTCGGTTCATTCCTTCGGAATCCATATTCGTCTGGTTTGAATGACATTAACCTTACCTTTTGATTATAATACTGCTACATCTTGGTGTTGTACTTTGCCTCCCTTATTGCCACTGCCTCCCTCATTTCTTGGAGGAGATCCATATTAAGACGCAAGTCGTCTTCATTTTTACCTTCCCTTATCATCATAGTTCGGTGAGTGGGCATCCCTATCTCCACTGGTATCACAACTTCACTTTCGTAGGTAAGGCTGAAAGGCATTTCGCCGCTGCTTTGTTTTAGGGAAGTACAATGGGCCCAAAGTAGGTTGGGTAGCTCGTCGACCCATCTCGCTCTCTCTCGTCCTAGCTTTGCCTTAATCTCTTCCATTAAACTTTTATTAGCCCTTTCCACCAAACCGTTTGCCTGTGGGTGAGCCACAACCGTGTTCATTTGTTTGATGTTTAGACTCTCGCACAACCTTTGAATGGGTCATTGACAAATTGAGTTCCATTGTCCATCACTATGACCTAGGGAAGCCCAAACCGGCATACAATATTGTCCTATACGAACTTCTTCACATCCTTCCCGGTGATCCTGGCTGGTATGTGCTTAATTATACATATCATTTTCCATTTAAAACGGACTTAAATGACCAAAAACGTACCAAAAATACATTGTATTTGTATGTTTTCACTTATATTGTGCAGGTTACGGATATCCGAGAAAGGATAAAAACAAAGCCAAAAACGACAAAACCGAGCACGAAATGGAGGAGCGTAAAAAGCCAAAGTCAAAAAGTCAAGGTCAAAGTCAACCAAAAAGTCAACCCCAATAAAGTCAAAAGTAAAAAACGGAGCTGAAACCAAAGAAATACTTAATGGGCCCACCCGTACCCATCTAATGGGCCGGGTCAACCCATTAAGGCATTATGAAGACTTATACACACATAAACGTCCCAAAACCAATGTATAAGCCCAAATCACTTAACTGTCGTTAAGCCTTAACAACCCTAACAACCCTTTTTATAGTTAGTCCAAAAGGACTAACCATGCAAACAAAACACATAACCTGAGGGACCAAAATTGCCAAAACCCCTTATACATTTCCACCACAAAGGACTTTCTGTGTAATACACTTATACACGTTAAGGGACTTAACTTGCCAATTTCCTATACTTCAAAGTTAAACCAAAAAAGGCGCCAAGGGATACTGTATATCTTCACACACGCTTTGTATGTCTAACCCTGCAACAAAAGATAAAACCTTCACTATCCTCTTTTCCCTTCACCCCAAAACCATCACTCTCAACCAAACCCCACCCCATAAAACACCAAAAGCCACCTTGGCAATCCTTAACAATGCCATTCGTTGAGGAATGAAGACAAAAAAATTCAATGGCTATGATCAAAGACCTTGGGGACAAAGAAAAATGGATGGACAGGATGACTTTTTGACTCCTCTCACAAAGAAAACACACCTCAGTTCCCTCTCACACAGAAAGCACACATTGAAGATTTGAAGACCTAGAGTTTTTAAGCTTATTAGTCTTGTCTAGTCTTTGTTTTTGAACTAAGTGGACCATTTTTAATACTGTAATTTTAATTCTGTCATTTACATTTTCAAGCATTGTAATTTCTTTTTAAGTTAATGAAATTTTAAGTGTTTTCTTTAAATATTGTCATTCACTTACATTGTCTTTTAAATTCTGTTATCAAGCTCTTATATAAGCTTTTGGGTTCACTCACAGTTTATATAAAAGCTTGTTTTAATTTCTGTCTTAAAAATTTTAAAAATCACAAAAATCTGTCAAAAGAGCAATGGAGCATGGTATATACTTGATGACCATGGTTTAGAGCTTCTTGGGAAGCATATAGGTTGGTTTTGAACGGATTTGGGTACTTAAATCATTCACAAAAGCTAAGGACCTTTGTGAGTTTCCATTTTCCATTTTTTACTTAATTACTATTCATGTGCTTATTTATGCTTATTTGCTGTTTATTCTTGATTATTACTGTTGTTTTATGCTTGCTTATGCTTTTTCAGTGCTTATATGTCAATTAGTTAAGTTTTGCTTTAAATCTGTTTTTTAGCTTGTAACTGCTTATCTTTGTTTACTTAACCTAAGTGCTTATTTCCCTTTAATAGTGCTTAACATTGCTTGGCATTAGTTGTTTGCTATCTGTCTTTAAAAAGCTTGCTTAGATCTTTACAAAATCAGTTTTAAAAAGGACTTTATAAACTTAAAGGGGGTGTTTGGGACAGGACTCAAAATGGGTCAATTTAAGTGCAAAACTGTTTTGGGTCAGTGATCTTAATTTGTCAAGCTCTTCTAAGTGTTGTTAATATGTTTTTATGAGTTTTTCATGTTTTAAAGTAAGTTTTAAGGGTTTATCATTAAAATATGTAAATCTGTGGTCTCAAAATCCTTTCAAGGTATTTAAATTTGAGCTTGGCTAAAAATTTGTTTTAAGGCTTTTGTTAGTGTTCTATTTATGACTAAATGCAGTAGGGATAGAGCAAATTCAGAGTGCTTCTGTCTTATTAAATTTGAAGTCAAATCTATCAAGTCAAGTTTCTAAAGTTTTTTTAAAAAAGTTAATTTTTAATCCTGATTTTAAGTTAGTTAAAGTCAGCTTTAAGTTTTGATTTTTATTGCATAAGTTCTTTGTAAGATGTACTTGATCTGTTTTTGCTTAATTTCCATTTTTATCATCTTTTACTAGCTTTAAGTAGGCCTTCAAATAAGCCAATTTGTCTTTGTAAAGAAAACCAAAAAGTAGTGATCTGCCTGAACAGCCTTTGTCCTTTAACTTTTTCATGGCTTATCTTTATTTCAAACTAATTTTTCTTTGCTAATTATTGTAGCTAGTTGGATAAGCTTTAAGGGCATATAAGCTGTTAGTCCATAAGGATCTGATTTGGTGCTTAAAATTAAGCCCAAAAATTATCCCTTAGGCTGTTTGACTTCTAGTTGTGGCCATATAGCTTATTGGCTTTCCAGCCCTTTGTGATAATTTAGGTTTTAAGTCGCGTTTTTTTGTCCCGTTTACGTTTTTAATTTTGTAATTGCTTTCGTTTTTAGTTTAGCTTGCCTTTTAATTGATTTTTCCTGTAGATTTAGAAAACCCAATCTAAAATCTTGTTTTATTCAAACAATAAATGTCAACCCGACTCTCGACTTTCCATTGCATTCCTCGTCGGGAAAACGACCCGGGAGATTTTAGATTTTACTTTAGTCAAAAGTAATTTCCTTGAAATCTCTTAGAATACGTATACTATATTTGATATATAATTACCCCTAAAAGGGGCGGTTATCAATTTTTGGCGCCGCTGTCGGGGAGGAGTGTAAGCGATTGTCGTTCCGACGTTTGACAATTAGTGCTTTGAAGATCCTTCCTTGTGAAGTTATTTTCTTTATAAAAAAATAAAAATACAAAAATATTTTTCATTTTCTATTATTAGTATATAAAAATAAGAAAAAATCAAAAACATAAAAACATTGTCTTTAAATAATAAAAACCATCATCAATATAATGCTCTTAATTTGAGCATTATCATAATAAGTTCCCGAATCAAAGATTCAAAACTTGCCTTTGTGTCACTTGTGAAGTACGGCTCACCTTTAAGAGATTAACAAACTATAAGAGGGGTATAAGGAGGGTTGTTCCGAGGAACTACGACTCGAAAGAAGAAGGTTTTTAATAGCTTCGCACTTTCCCGCTCCTCCGCTCCTTTGTGCGTTTTTCTTTTAAAGAGCTACCATGAAGCTTGTTGATTAATTGGTTTAAGTTGTCTTATCTAATTTTGTCCTTTAATAAAATAAATTGTTTAAAAAAACATAAAAAAC
>BQNB010034491.1:0-51568 GCA_026074375.1 Tanacetum coccineum
TCAATTGCATTTAATATACTCTTATGGGCCTTGTAATAGTCTTCATACTACCTTACTTGTGCGTTGCCTTAACGGAATATTACGTAGATGGCGGGTTCGTGTAATTCGTCCATGACTTAGGAAATACTTACACAAATCATCACAACTGTGACAAAGCAACAGGATTAGTAGAAACGATCTGGGGAGGAGTGCAAGATTAAGTAAATACGTTCGTTTATCATATAAGTTATCACCAAAGTAGTTTATATATTAATTTAGTTTAATTAGATAAAACAAACCTACCTCTCAAACATATGATTTTACCTGCTTTCTATAAAATAAAATACAAAAAGAATCTTCTCTCAACCCCATAGACCTCTGTTAGATCTTGATCGAGCCTTCCCAACCTATTCCCCTAGAGAACAAGAACAACCCCCGAGTCTTGCCTTACTACACTACAACAGTTAGGTGCTCTGCCTAGGGAGTTGTAAAACTTCTTATTGAAGTCCTACGACGACCGCATCAGGTGGTTAAAGACTTTATCCCTATTAGCTTGATAGACAACGTGTACAAAATAATTACCAAGATTTTAGCTAATCGGTTGAGCCTCATTATCTCAGACCTTGTAAGTGATGTCCAATCGGCTTTTGTTTCTAATCGTCAAATTCTTGACGATCCTTTCATCCTCAATGAGCTCATATCGTGGTGCAAAAACAAAAATACTAAAGCCATGATCTTTAAGATCGATTTTGAAAAAGCTTTTGATTTGGTCAGATGGGATTTCTTAGATACGATTATAAACAACTTTGGTTTTGGTCCTAAATGGCGTAGTTGGATTCAAGGGTGTCTTAATTCGGCTATGGGATCTATTCTGGTCAATGGTAGCTCGATATCCAGTTTCAAATTCTTTAAAGGATTGAAGCAGGGAGATCTCCTTTCCCATTTTCTATTTTATCTGATTATGGAAAGTTTGCATTTGTGCTTCTATAATGTGGTGCATACAGGGCTTTATAATGGTATCCATACTGTTGATTCTTTAAGCTTATTGCATGTGTTCTATGCAGATAATGTTGTTTTTGTTGGTAAGTGGAATTTATCAAATTTATCGACAATTGTTAACGTTCTTAAGTGGGTTTTTTTAGCTTCGGGTCTCAAGATCAGCCTTTATAAAAGTAAGCTCATGGGAATTGGTATATCTCATGATGTTGTGGTTTCAGCTGCTAGGTCGATTGGTTGCTCAACGTTTCACATGCCTTTCAACTATCTTGGGGTTAAGGTTGGTGGTATTATGTCGATACTTAGCTCTTGAGAGGATGTCGTTGCTAAGTTAACTTCTAGACTATCAAAATGAAAGCTTAAAGCCCTTTCGATCGGTGGTCGCCTTACTCTTATCAAATCATTTTTGAGCTCCTTGTCGTTATATTACATGTCCTCTTTCAAGGTTCCTAAAGGTGTTCTTAGTAAAATGGAATCGACTAGCAGGGATTTTTTCAACGGTGTGGAAAATTCAGATAAGACGGTTTCTTTGATTTGCTAGAAGAAAGTCTTAGCCTCTAAGACGAACGGAGGGCTTGGTGACTCTAGTTTTTTTGCTCTTAATCGTGCTCTTCTTTTCAAATGGATCTGGCAGTTTATTTCTGATGGTTATTCTTTATGATCCCGATTTATTATAGCCATTCATGGTGTTCGTTGAGCTCTGGATAACCCTCTTACTTTTTCTAGAAGATCTCAATGGCTTGATATTATTCGCGAATTTAGAAATCTCTCTAATAATGGTATTGATCTTCTTTATCTTGTTAAAAAGAAAGTAGGGAATGGTGATTCAACATCTTTTTAGGATGAGGTATGGCTTGCTGATTCTCCCTTGAAACAAGTGTATCCTCGGCTATATTTGTTGGAAGCAGACAAGCAATCTAGTGTGGCTACCAAGTTAAGTGACCCTTCGCTTACTGCTTCCTTTAGAAGGCCTATTCGAGGCGGCATTGAGGAGGAGCAGCTCCATCTTCTTGTTGCAAGTACTTCCTCTATTATTCTTCATAATATTAGTGATAGATGGATTTGGAAATTGGATTCTTCGGGTGCCTTTTCGGTGAAATCAGCTCGGAATTTTATTGATGATTCTTTTCTTCCGAAGATGGATGTTCCTACAAGATGGGTTAAATCTATTCCCATCAAGATCAACATTTTTGCTTGGAAAGTTTTTTGGACAAGCTTCCCACGAGGTTGAACCTTTCTCTTTGTGGTCTTGACATTCCTTTTATTATTTGCCCGCTTTGCAGTATTACAGTGGAATCTACTTCGCACCTTTTCTTCTCGTGTCATTTGGCTCGTCAGTTAATGCTTAAGGTAGCACGTTGGTGGGAATTAGAGATACATGACTTTATCTCATATGACAATTGGCTTCTTTGGTTAAACAATCTTCGAATCTCTAAGCGGTTCAAGGATGTGTTCGAAGGTGTTTGTTATATCACATGGTGGGCTATTTGGAAGTTTCGTAACCAAATCTTGTTTAGGAGCAATCACCCTCGCTTAAATCTTCTATGTGATGAGATTGTTCGTTTATCTTTTACTTGGTGTTCTAGTCGATGTAATTCTTATTTTGATTGGGGATCTTGGATGAAAAATTCTAGTTCCATTAATTTGTAGTTTTTCTAGCTCCTTGCTAGTCCTTAATAAAATTGTCGTGCAAAAAAACATTTAATAAGAGGTTTACAAAAAAATTTGTTCATTTCTATAATAGCGAAATAATTAATGTCTTAAGTAGTCGTGGCTCTTAAATTTTTTATAAACGCAACATTACTAATGTATGAGACTGTCAGTAGCATATTACCCGTGTAAAGCAGCGGTTTCGACGACACTAAAAAAAAAAAAAATTTCATAAAAATATATGAAAATTGATGTTGAATTAAAGAGTATAAATTTTAGAAAATGTGGTGAAATTAAATCATAAAATAAATAAATAGATAAAACGATATTTTAATTTAAAAATAAATGTATTTTTTAATACTAAGTGACAAATATCACCCTAAGATATGGTTACCTAAAATGAGATGGATGGTAAAGATTGCATATCCTTATATTTTCATAAAAGTATGTTTAAAAGTCTGAATTTTTAAGACTTTATAAAAATAAAATGTCTTAAATGTTTTATAATATATTATAGATAGAAGTATAGAGATAGATTGATAACCAACACTAATGCACCAAATTTTATCAAAACTTCACAGTTAAACGTGATTAAACGAGAGTGGTACTCATTTGCGGTTGTCATAACTTTTTTGTAACAAAACGTAGTTTGCTTTAGTGGCAATCGCGTTCTTTTTAGCTATTCATGGATAATTTAGTGGCAAAGGTGTTGGATTTAGTGTCCAAGTTTATAAATATATGGTAAGACTATCGTCAAAAGTAGAGTCCTTTTTGGGTTCCCCTCAATGATCTGTAAAGAGAAATAACAAGTAACAAGCCTTGGGACAGTTTTTAGGGATGTCCCACATCGCCCAAAAGAGTAAACCCAAACCCCTCCTTTTGGATATAAATAGAGGGGCATGTCAAGGTCTTCATTGCTCATTCCTTCTTTCTTATTCCTACTCTTTGTAAGAGTCTTTCGTGTAACGGGACCCTAGGAGTTCGAATTCGAATTCGTTTCTCTTTGGTTCGTGGTTGTGAGCTATTAGAGGTACCCTCGTTTGGGTACTTTTCTCCATGTTCGACCAAGGTGGTCCGTGTGTGAGAAATCCAATTTTCTCAAAGGTTAGTATTTTCTTATTTATTTATTCATTTATTTATTTCTTTTAAGTTTCTTTTAGTTAATTAGGTTTAGATCCTTTAGGGTTTAATTCCCTTATTGTCCTAGATTAATTGTTATTTCCGCTGTGCGTTAATCTAGTTAGGGTATAGTAAACCCATCAGTGGTTTCATGAGCATTAGCCTAATTCTATTAGCACTTAAATAGTAGATTATTAACATGTGATAAGTATAGATAATTGAATATTATGTTATTGTCTTATGATCATAGAATGTTAATATGAATTTACATTTTAGAACATTATATTTTGAACTGTTTAAAATATACCTCTGAAATTTTAAAATGTTTAAAATAGAACCCGAAACTTTAAAATAATTAAAAGAAACCTTATACATATTATAATTGCTATATTATATATGTATCATTAAATATAAATACATCGTTAGTCAATTGATAAATCGGCTCACCCATAGTGAACAAACTATAAGAGAAGTTTAAGGCGGGTCGTTTTGCTTCCCTAAAGAAGTCGGGTTTTTAATATGCTTCGCGCTGACCTGCTTCTCCACTTCTTTGTGCGTTCGACGGAGCTACGAGTACTTTTGATAGATGATTGTCTATATTAAAAGGTATTATATAAAAGTACTAAATACAAATCCGGTTTTAGATATAGAAATGTGAATAGTATGCTAACCTATGAAAATCGCACATCTCTCATATGGGCTGTTAATGGAGCGCGTGTGGTTTACCGGCACATTAATAAGAGAACATAAGTGAAAGGTGATGTGGCGCTCGCGATTCTCGGGCTGACTCGATTCGGGCACCACGTGGAGTTTTGCATGGTTAAATTCACCATCTTATTCATGATCCTCGGCATCCCAGTCATGAATAGTAGAGGAGCATATCCGAGATTGAGATTATCTTGCAGTGATCAAAATCAATGAATCTCAAAAAGAACTAGGGAATTTCATAGAAATGAAATTTATAAAGGACATTGGTTACCTAAACATAATTCGTATATGAGTACGGCAAACCCTCTTCATAAACAACCTAAATATAGATCCTAGCCTTAATTTAAAAATGGGTAATTAAATAAGGATCAATCATCGCTAACCTAAAAACTATTTTATCTCAAAAGGAAATCTTCTGGAAAATGGTGTTAATCTACCGCTCCCAATCCTCAACCAACCACAAACTTCTCACTACTCTCCAGTTCTTGGGAGGGAAGAGGGAAAGACTCACTGGTCTAAATATATGGGACTGGTATGCGAAACCTTAGGTTTTAAACCTAGGTTAACGAGAACAAAGAGTTGTTTTCTCGATGAGCAAATTCCCACAATCAATGATGATTCACCCAGGAAGAGAGCTGAAGCTCACTAAAAGTGCACTTTGATGATGAAAACAAAGTGTCATTCTCATCATGGATCTTCCATGCAAGGGCATCATGGCATCTTCCATCAAGGCAAGCAAGGAACACCTTGATGTTGTGAAATCTCTCATGGCTTTCAAACCGAACCTGGAGCCTTTATTTGTGCTTTCATCTTAGAGATGGAAGGGTACTTTGACAGGATGAAATCTCTAAACATGGTGTTCGATGTTAAGCTTTCTATCAACATAATCCTATCCAGCCTGCCAGCTGATTACAATCAGTTTGTGCTCTCGTATCAAATGAACAGGAAAGAGACCTCACTAATAGAACTCTATAGCTTGTTGGTAAACGCTGAGCAAGGGGGGGGGGAATAGGAAAAGTGATTGTGCCTCTACTTTCAGCAGCTCTGTAATTGACTGTGGGTCACCATGCAAGAAAGAAAGGCTTCTCTTCCAACTGGAATAGAAGGCCAACAGGAAAGTCTGATCGTAGATCTAAGACGCGGTTGAATCTGAATTGCACCTACAAGTGATCCAAAGGAAGCAGTGTGCTTCTACTACAACACAAAGGGGCATTGGAAGCGTAGCTGCCCAAAGTACTTGAAGGACCTCAAAGACAGAATGGTCGAAAAGGGTAGTCACTCAGGTATGTGTATGATCAAACTCTACAATACTACAACTTCAGATTCGTGGGTCCTGGATATAGGGTGTGGTACTCACATTTGCGTTGTTTTACAGGGTTTAAAGGAAACTAGGAGGTTGAAGCATGGAGAGCTCAATTAGTCATGGGAACAGGAAAATCACAATGTGACAAGGATTGGAAAGTACGAGTCATGTGAGTCTGGAGTTTAGGATAAATTTAAAATATTTGCTGGTATTCGTCAGAAAATGTCAAGAACATTATTTCATTTCATGCTTTGTTAACGGGATGGTTATCAATTTGTCATTTGTATAATGAGATGGAGATATTTTGGGTTTAGTCAAATGGTTGTTTTATGTTCAAAAGCTTCTCTTGCAAAGGCATATATGAACCTGTTGAATGTTAGTAGTAATAATGGCAATGAGATTTTAAATGTTGTTCGTTATACTGAGCGTTTCAATAATTTTATATTATATATATATGATTTTATATATATATATATATATATATATATATATATATATATATATATATATATATACATATATCTATATATATATATATATATATATATATATATATATATACTAGCTTCATAGCCCGCTCGATGGGCGTATATAGTAAATCTTACGTGTATGTTTTGTGTATGTCCATGCAAAGTATAAAACAAAGGAATACTTAACAGATAATATAGAAATGAAATGCATTGCTTTCTATTAAAAAATATTATTCCGTATACAAAACCTAACTGAAAAACGAATATGCTTAACATACGAAATAATGTAAATTATTCAAATACGAACTAATACTTCCTTGTAAACTGTCCTCTAAGCATTTTTCCTCAAGATCTCGAAAGCCCTTTGGCTTATATGTAAAAAACAAAGATAATATTCAGTGTAAGCTTCCAAAACCATAATACAGCTTACTGTCATCATAAGAGACTTAACAATTCTACAATTTATGTATTCTTTGGGGAACTGGTCTAACCCATAATAGAACTTGAAAACAAACAGTTTGCCAAACAACAAAACCACATCCAAATACTATTTCTTATGCCCATTTTGGCTCAAGCCTATTTGAGTTGTCACACACCTGAGTATTGTTGCACCGGGCAGTTTCATGATCGCAACATCTGCAAGCCCAATAGATTACTCGCAATATATTAATAGCATGTCCTCATTCTTATAGCTATGTTTTTTTATGATGCATCAAGTACTTTCACTTGCCCTGAAGCTAATAACCTGATCAGTTTACATATGGTGGAATAACGTTAACCGAAACACCACCCTTAACACACGTAACTGATAGCACCTGTACCAGATCTTAAGTATTAGCAAGAAATAACAAACCTTGTCCATGTAAACCATTGTAAAATGTCCTAAATCATGTATCCAAGTAAACGAACAATGGTCAATTCTAATCCAAAGTTGGGACTAAAAGTATGTGCATAATAGAGTTCCCAAAAACAACACTCGGAGGTACTAAACCAAACATACTTGGTTTGAGATAGATAATTATGGCAAGTTGATACAACTATAACCAAGTAGGCAAATTTAGTCACTATTTTTACTCGAGTAGTTATGAAATTACTTACTTGGCGTGCTTTGACACCGATTTTATTCAAGTACGTTGCAAAATGCTCATGTAGATATGCACTCTTTAACCATATCTTAGCACCTGACCTGTCATACAACTCCACATCATGTAAAATTGCATTGATATAAGTAGTAGGCTCTGAGTGAATGTAGTTCGTTCACTAATCAGGTAGAAATCGTTATTGTTAGGACCACTGACTACCGTTCTGGTAGTATGGTTAGAAACCTCCATCACGGCCAAATGATTATGAGTGAGATGTTATTCTGTGATGAATTCCTATAGGATACGGTGCGCCCTATCCTACCATATATGACAGCCTAATTGGGTTCAGTTCCTCATGGAAGACATCAACAAAAGCATCTTTGTACTTTCTTGAACCATTTGATCAAACAGAACCAGTGAGGCTGAACTTTATTCATCAATCACACGAGCACTTACTTTGTTGCAACCATTGGTAGCCCATGACATGCAACATGTTAAATGAAAAAATTAATAAAGAAATTATACTAACCTCAAATATAATCTAAAGTAATATAATACCAGAGTCAAACATACTGATAATAGTTCAATTACTATATGAGGTTTTATTTACTATCTAAACTTTTTAAAATAGCAGAACATATATATAAGAGGGATGAAGGGTACCTTAGAAATATATGAAGTAAACAGGGATAGTTATGCTTAAATCCCTAAGTAGATACATGTGATCGTGTTGTACTCTTAACTGCATATTAGGACCTATAAAAGATGACATCTTAGTATGTAAAAATTATTTGAACAAAATGAAAAAACAAGTACAAAAGTTGCACACATACCCGATTGGTTCAGAATGTCCAGGAGGATATCATGCAAATCTGAACCACAACGAAACAAATATATAAATGATAAAAACATACATATGCAACTGACAAAAAGAAAATTGTTTACAAAAACGTGCTAGAAAAGAATGTATGATATAGAATAGACAGATTAGGTGTATAGGATGATATTGATTATCCTAGAAAAATTACAAATGTACTTAAACATATTGAGGTAAGGCCTAATTAACTTAACAAACCTCAAATCATAAAGTAAACCGTTGATAGTGCAATCAGCCTTTGCAGCCGCTGTGTTACTCTAAATGAAATCAACATTACCAAACTTCCTATTTGCAATTCCTGATTATAATCAACGCCGTCAGATTTTGATGGATTGTTGCATTCAATTTCTTTTCTGCTAAAATACATAGATAACTAAAAGAACTCAATAAATAAAGAGAGACAATCATTCAAAATAAAAAGTTTTGTACTCTCCACCCCACCTCCTCCCTTAGAACATGCACAGTCTCATATCCATGAATCTTATACCACTCTTCGACCTCGTCACGACCTTTATATTGATCCCATGTGGAACAAAATTGGGACCCTTCAAGCGACGATGCCAAAGCCCTAACTCATAAAAGTATGCCTGCAAAAGTATCTTCATTGGTTATTGAGATATAAATGTATATACATATATAATATATGATATAAATAATTGTCCAGTGCGCAAGGACTTACGAAATCAAATTTTGTGAAGTATCGTATCACTTTTTGCACCCTAAAAACTTATGTTTCTTCTATTAAACACCTCATGAATAACATTACCTAATTCGCCTAATCATTGATATATTCTTCTACTAAACACCTCATGAATAACATTATTATGAAAAAAGTAGACATGAGACATTGATCTACATCATTTGAAGCGGTTTTATCATTGCCAACATCTGCATATTGCTCTACATGTACAATAATTTCAAAACCTCGTATATACATAAACACACAATCATTTAGAAATTGATTAAATTTATTTCCTACTAATGAACTTACTGCTCGAATATTCATACGCAAAGATGTTGCAGGTCCACGCGTAATAGACTCCGGCATTTAGCATACTAAGGTTGCTCAGCTTTCAGTGTCTTACCTATTTAGCATACATATAGAAGGCCTTATATCAATATTGTGCATCTTCAATATTATCAACAAAACATGCTAACAGTTAATGATCATCACTATCTCAACAATGCATCGAAGATGATTGTAAAATCAAAATTTTATGAATTTAAGGTTACCTAATTCTTTGATCTGCAATTCTGTCAAGATGATAGCTAGTACATAAGCCTCCAAGGCTCAAGCCTTTTTCTAGTTGATAATTAGAAGAAAAAAAATGATCAATATCAATCATACAGCTAAACCCAACTTAGTAGACAGTGTAATCTACTAACTGATTTTTTCATCCTATTGCAAAGTCAAAGCATCAACAATATTTAAAGTTAATTTACTACTCTTTTCATGATCAATAAAGCCAAAAGGAAAGCAACCAACCCCAACATTTATGAATAGAATAAGGGCTAACCAACATAACAGTTAAGCAAACCACCCCAACATTTGACCAACTAACGAACCCACCCATTAATCCTAAATTATCATAAAGCCATATAATGATAGCAACACTTATACCAATGTTAGATAAAGTTGCCTCTTGGTAAGTACATGATCCTCAGTAGTCGAAAGGTTGTAGTCACAAGCATATCCTAAACAATCCTAACATGATCCATCATACGCAAGAGTTGTGATCTTCTAAATAAAGAAGTAGATAAATTTACCATATGAGCAAGGAAAATCGACTTGAACTTCCATGTTTTGGTCGTTGCACACCTGCATCTACCATTACTAAAACAAAAAAACGATCATGAAATTAATCCATATAAACTCATAAAAACCTAATAAGTTTAAATGGAAAATATAGTTGCCTTTATATTCAGCTGCAAAAGCAAATCAGACCTTTTGTTTGGATTTTCGATTCTTGTGCCAAACTGTGTCATTTGACTCATTTCATCATCGAACACCTATTGTGCATCAAAGAAACTTATATATTTTTGTCTAAACCCAAAATTAATTTTCACATAAACCCAGAATCATTTAATAGGAAAAATAGCCATATTGTAAATCGCAATTAAAATGATCAAACACGAACCTGTCTTTTTAAATCAGGTTGATTCTTGTTGAATCCATTACGTGATAACCGATCATAGTCGTGGGATTATTGGTTTATGTTGTTAGGGATTAGGGTTGATTGATTTCGATTAGGTTTCTTCGCCGTGTTAGCTTTTGAAATTGAAACATTACTGTGTGTTATTGTGTATGTGCGTTTTTGAATTAGGAGATAAATGATTGTATCTGTTGATTGATTTCCTCTTAATGAGGATTTAAATTAAAGAAGGCGTTTTTTGTGATTTGGGAATTTTAAATTTAGAAATACCAAGTGAGGGGGAGAAAAATTAGGGTTTTAATTTATGGAAATCATACAGGCGATTTATGTCTAGTGTTTAAACATTTGAATAATAAGGGGTTATTAAAGCATGACATACTTGGTTTGCATTGTTTATCACAAAAACATAGCTGGTCTAGTGGATGAGTATCTTGTTCTTGGATTGCCAGCCCAGGGTTCGAATCTCCCAATTAACAAAAATTTTAAAAAAATTCCGAATACTCATGCTTGCTATGTGTCCATGTCAGCAATGAGGTGGCATTTAATATGGTGACATGACATTAGAGACATGGACAGTTTGATGACATGAGGACAAGAATTAGAGATTATACAACTAACGAATTAAATAGCTTGCTAACTACAAGGAAGCGATGTCAACGCCCTTAGGCTGCTAAGTGGAAAAAGCTAAAAAAGCGAGATACAGATCTATTAATACACAAAGTTTGAAATTTGGTTGACCACACACCCGGTCTTAATAAGGTAGGTGTAAAGTGTGGATCTTCAAGAAGAAGACAGAACATGGATTGGAAAGTGCATACTTATAAAGCAAGGTGGTTTGCGAAGGGTTATTACTCGCACCACAAGATTGATTATAGTAAACCCTTCTCACCAGTAGCAAAATAAAAATCAATTAGGATAATGCTATGCTTATATGTGGATGATATACTAGTCATAGGAAACGATATCTCAACGTTACAAAGTGTAAATGACTGGTTGGGGAAATGTTTCGCTATGAAAGATTTGGGAGATGCAGTATATATTCTTGGTATAAACATTTATAGAGATAGGACAAAACATCTTATAGGACTTAGTCAGGACACGTACTTAGATAAAATTTAAAAAAGATTCAGAATGAAGAATTCTAAGATAAGGAATCTACCCTTACATCATGGCATAAATATTAGTAAGGATCTATGTCCGAAAACAGATGATGAACTGGACAAAATGAGTCGAGTCCCATATGCTTCGGCTATAGGATCGATCATGTATGCCATGACGTGTACAAGGCCTGATGTCTCATTTGCTTTGAGCATGGTGAGTCGACATCAACAAAATCCTGACAAAGGTCATTGGACAGCTGTAAAGAATATTCTTAGGTATTTAAGAAATACTAAAGACAGGTTCTTGGTTTATGGTGGAGAAAAAGAACTCAGAGTGACTGGTTATTGCGATGTTGGTTGGCAAACAGATAAAGATGATAGTAAACCACAGTCTGGTTGGGTATTCTTACTAAATGGGGGGAGCGGTGACATAGAAAAGTTCAAAACAAAATACCATTATGTTCGAAGCAAAGTAGAAGAAGCACACGTTATTGTGAAGGACATACGATTAGAGGATAATCCAGCTGATCCATTCATAAAGGCATTGGCTAAATCCAAACACGATGAACATGCTAAGAGCACATGATTGAAAGATAAAATAGAGTTTTAGTTGTTAGTTTGAATTTGAAACATTATAAGCATTAATTGATATTATAATGGATTTGGTGATTAAATAATGGAGATTTATTTATTTGCAAGTGTGCTACCATTTGCTATTAATTGTCATTGTGTTTCACTTTTGCATGTTTAGAAACCACTTCCTGAGTACTTAGTTTACTCAAACCTAGGAGTGGCAATTCGGGTCGGGTTCGGGTTGACGAGTTCGGGTTGGCAGGTTGGCGGGTCAGAAAACCTCAACTCGAACCCGACCCATTTAAATAATCGGGTCAGCTATGTCGACTCTAACCTGTTTACACATCACCCGAACCTGACCCATTAAACTTGTATATATACTTTGGTTGGCTAGTTAAATAGGTTACACGGGTTGAATATGTTAAACGGGTTTCAAGTTGACCCATTTAACCCATTTTATATATAAAAGTTGGCACATTACACGGGTTAAACAAGTTAAACGAGTTTGCGGGTCGACTCGTTTAACACATATAATAAAATATAAATAATTTTTAATTTTACAAAAAAATCTTAAACGGGTTGGTGGGTCGACCCGCTTAATTTATTCTCAACCCGAACCTAACCCGTTTGATAAACAGGTCAGATAAGTCGACCCAAACCTGATCCGAAATCTATTAGACTCAACCTGAACCTGTTAATTTTCGTGTCGGTTTCAGGTCGGGTTTCGTGTCAGATCAGAAATTGCCACCCCTACTCAAACCTCCTCAATCGTTCGTACTATAGGAAGTAAGTACTGATTTAAGACTGTCATGGAGTGTTGGTAGATTGTCTATAGAGATTAGACATAACATAGAGAATGCTGCAACACTCATGAGTGCTTAATGAGAATTAAGTATAGGAGAAACCCACACGTAGAGAGATTACTTCATGGATTAATATCACGAGTAATTCTAAAATGATAATGTATTTTATTCTTAAAATAGAGATACATCGAGATTCTAGTTTTTCAAATCTGTTATACTTTAGTTTGTTCAAACGTTATGCGTAAATGCCAGTTATAAAGGATATGCTAGGTATGACATGATGAGTTGACTAGTTCTATGTATTCAAAGTTTATTTGTTTCTTTTGCCTAAATGGGAAAATGACATCCTTGGGCCCCTCGATGATTAAATGTTGACTTAAATTAACTAGGCCTAGCCGGGACTAAATTGATGTGTTCAATTCAGTAGTCTCATATAGTCAAATAATCGAAAATCGAGAAACATAATATTGAACCTAGAGATTGATTAAAAATCCATGTCTCAGGTTCATACGGTATCAGTAGAACAAAGGAATAGTTGATCGCTTATCTAAGGGCTGATTCTAAGATATGATTCAGAGTTCAGCAATTGCATTGGATGGCACTCTCTGCTTAGTTGATCAGGATAGAGTAAGACCAATTATAGTTGATGACTTATCCAAGTGGGAGACTGTTGATTTAGTGTCCAAGTTCATAACTAATTGGTAAGACTATCGTCAAAAGTAGAGTCCTTTTTGGGTTGCCCTTAATGAACTGTAAAGAGAAATAATAAGTAACAAGCCTTGGGATGGTTTTCGGGGATGTCCCACATCGCCCAAAAGAGTAAACCCAGCCTCCTCCTTTTGGATATAAATAGAGGGCACGCCAAGGTCATCATTGCTCATTCCTTCTTTCTTATTCTTACTTCTTGTAAGAGTCTTTCGTGTAACGGGACCCTAGGAGTTCGAATTCGAATTCTTTTCTCTTTGGTTCGTGGGTGTGAGCTATTAGAGGTACTCTCGTTTGGGTACTTGCCTCCAAGTTCGACCAAGGTGGTCCGCGTGTGAGAAATCCGATTTTCTCAAAGGTTAGTATTTTCTTATTTATTTATTTATTCATTTATTTATTTCTTTTAAGTTGCTTTTAGTTAATTAGGTTTAGATCCTTTAGGGTTTAGTTCCCTTCTTGCCCTAGATTAATTGTTATTTTCGTTGCGTGTTAATCTAGTTAGGGAATAGAAAACCCATCAGTGGTATCATGAGCATTAGCCTAATTCTATTAGCACTTAAATAGTAGATTATTAACATGTGATAAGTATAAATAATTGAATATTATGTTATTGACTTGTGATCATAGAATGTTAATATGAATTTACATTTTAGAACCTTATATTTTGAACTGTTTAAAATATACCCCTGAAATTTTAAAATGTTTAAAATAGAACCCGAAACTTTAAAATGTTTAAAAGAAACCTTATACATATTATAATTGCTATATTATATATGTATCATTAAATCTAAATACATCGTTAGTCAATTGATAAATCGGCTCACCCATAGTGAACAAACTATAAGAGAAGTTTAAGGCGGGTCGTTTTGCTTCCCTAAAGAAGTCGGGTTTTTAATATGCTTCGCGCTGACCCGCTTCTCCGCTTCTTTGTGCGTTCGATGGAGCTACCGAGAACTTTTGATAGGATGATGTCTATATTAAAAGTATTAATATAAAAGTACTAAAACAAAATTCCCGTTTTAGATATAAAAAATATGAATAGTATGCTAACCCATGAAAATCTCACATCTCTCATATGGGCTGTTAATGGAGAGCGTGTGGTTTACCGACACATTAATAAGAGAACATAAGTGAAAGGTGATGTGGCGCTCGTGATTCTCGGGCTGACTCGAGTCGGGCACCACCCGGAGTTTTGCATGGTTAAATTCACCATCTTATTCATGATCCTCAACATCCCAGTCATGAATAGTAGATGAGCATATCTGAGATTAACATGCCCTTGATCAAAATCAATAAATCTCAAAAGAACTAGGAATTGACTACGGTAAGACTTAAGCTTCTCTCTTTTCGTTTTAAAAACCCAGATAAGGTGCGGGAGTTGCTTGATAAGTGGAATATGCCGAGTGGCATTCGGATTTATGGCTCGTGATCGTTCGGTTCTCCTCATGCTGGCCTTGGAGTGTCAATGGTCTTTCTTGGTGAAAAAAACGTAGGACGTGCACTAATTTACTGTTTTTATGTCTTTGCTCACCTTTGTAGTACATTTGAGGCATGTCTCAAATGTTAGTAGTTCATGCTTGCTTGAGGTTAATGTGGTGCTTTAGCCACATTCCATTGTTCTTAACGTTCTTGATGTGATTAATACAACTTTACCGGGGTAACCCTTTACCTAAAAAAAGAACTAGGAATTTCATAGAGAATGAAATTGACAAAGACATTGTCTACCTAAAATAAATTCGTGATATGATTACGGCAACCCTCTTCATAAACGAATCTAAAATATAGATCTTAGCCTTAATTTAAAATTGGGTAATTATTTAAGGACTATTCATGCTAACTAAAACTATTTTATCTTATAGATGTCTTTTGACAAATGGCTGTTATCACTCCGCTCCAATCTCAACGAACACAAACTTCTCACTACTCTCAGTTCTTGGGAAGGAAAGACTCACCAGTCTAAATTATATGGACTAGATGCGAAACTTTAGGTTTACCCTAAGGTACGAGAACAAAGAGTATGTTCTCGATGAGCAAATTCCCACAATTAATGGTAATTCAAACCAGGAAGAGATTGAAGCTCACCAAAAGCACTATGATGATGCAAACAAAGTGTCATGCATCATGGCATCTTTCATGAGCCCTAAACTGCAAAATACTTTTGAGAACACATAGGCTTATGAGATAAACCAACAACTCAAAGAAATGTTTCAGGCAAAGGCAAGCAAGGAACGCCTTGATGTTGTGAAATCTCTCATGGCTTGCAAACCGAAACCTGGAGCCTCTATTTGTGCTTTCGTCTTAGAGATGAAAGGGTACTTTGACAGGTTGGAATCTCTGAACATGGTGTTCGATGCTGAGCTTTCTATCAACATAATCCTATCCGGTCTGCCAGCTGATTACAATCAGTTTGTGCTCTCGTATCAAATGAACGGGAAAGAGACCTCAATAATGGAACTCCATAGCTTGTTGCAAACCGCTAAGCAAGGGATCAAGAAAATTGATGTGCCCTCTACTTCAGCAGCTCCTGTGTTGACTGTTGGTCACAATGCAAAGAAAAGAAAGACTTCTCATTCCAACTGGAAAGGAAAGGCCACACAAGGAAAGTCTGATCGTGGGTCTAAGAGATATGGTTGACTCAGATATTGCACCTACAGTGATCCAAAGGAAGCAGTGTGCTTCTACTACAACACAAATAGGCATTGGAAGCGTAGCTGCCCAAAGTACCTAAAGGACCTCAAAGACGGAAAGGTCGAAAAGGGTGGTCACTCAGGGTCTAAAGGAAATTAGGAGGTTGAAGCATGGAGAGCTTAACTTAGTCATGGGAAACAAGTAAATCACACCCGTGACAAGGATTGGAAAGTACGAGCTCATGCTGAAGTCTGGAGTTAAGATAAATTTAAATAATTGATGTTATTCGTCAGAAATGACAAGAAACATTATTTCATTTCATGCTTTGTTTAAGGATGGTTATCAATTTTCATTTGATAGTGAGAATGGAGATATTTTGGTTTATTCAAATGGTTGTTTTATGTTCAAAGCTTCTCCTTGCAAAGGCATATATGAAACCGTTGAATGTATTAGTAATAATGGCAATGTGATTTTAAATGTTGGTTCGTCTAATGAGCTTGATAAATCAAAATTGTGGCACTCTCGTCTTGGGCACGTAAACAAGAAATGCATCGCCCAACTCTAAAAGGATGGAGTGTTGGAATCATTCGACTTCAAATCGGATGATGTATGCGAGTCTTGCTTATTGGGCAAGATTACTAAATCACCATTCACAGGAACGTATGAAAGAGGTGAAGGACTATTGGACTTAGTACACACGGATGTGTATGGACCATTCCGATCAGCCACAAAAGATGGAAAAACATTACTACGTTACGTTTACTGATGATTTCAGTAGATATGGATATGTTTATCTGATTAAACATAAGTCGGATACCTTTGAAGTATTCAAGAGGTATCAAAATGAAGTAGAGAAACAACTGGGAAGAAAGATAAAGGTACTCCGATCTGATAGGGGAGGAGAATACCTTAGTATCGAGTTTTTTGATCATCTTAAAAAAACTGTGGTATAGTTTCACAGTTAACTCCTCCTAGAACACCACAACTAAATGGTGTTGCTGAGAGGAGAAATAGAACCCTGTTAGACATGGTTCGATCTATGATGTGTCGAGCAACACTTCCAATAAGCTTCTGGGGTTACGCATTAGAGACAGCCGCCCATATCTTAACTTGTACCCACTAAGAAGGTCTTGAAGACACCTTTTGAGATGTGGAAGGGAAAACGTTCTTCTCTTGGGCACATCAAAATATGGGGTTGTGAGGTTTTCGTTAGACGAGAAGCTCAAGACAAACTAGAAGCCAGATCTGAAAAGTGTCTTTTCCTTGGTTATCTGAAAGAGTCATTTGGATATTTGTTTTACAAACCCAAGGATAATGTGGTGTTTGTAGCTCGAAGAGGAGTGTTCCTTGAGAGAGAAATGATATCTAAAGAGGACAGTGAGAGTAAAATAGACCTTGAAGACATTCAAGATTCTGCCAATGAAGAACCTATAGTTTAAAAACTTGAGCACTCAAGAAGAGTGGCTAACCCCTGTGAACCTACTCTGATAAATCCATTAGCCATTCGCAAATACAAGTACGTACGAGTAAGCAAGCCTTCTCAGGATCCTCAGTTCTACTATGGTTTCCATATTGAAGAGGACAAGATTAGTGATAGTACACTAACTGAATTAAATGAGCCTGCTAACTACAAGGAAGCGATGGCAAGCCCTGAGGCTGCTAAGTGGAAGGAAGCTATGAAAAGCGAGATTCAGTCTATGTATGACAACCAAGTTTGGAATTTGGTTGACACTACACCCGGTCTTAAGACGGTGGGATGTAAGTGGATCTTCAAGAAGAAGACAGACATGGATGGGAAAGTACACACTTATAAAGCTAGGTTGGTTGCGAAGGGTTATACTCAAACCCACGAGATTGATTATGAGGAAACCTTCTCACCAGTAGCTAAAATAAAGTCAATTAGGATAATGCTTGCCATAGCTGCGTTTCATGATTATGAAATATGGCAGATGGATGTCAAGACCGCTTTCCTTAACGGAAAACTGACAGAGGATGTGTTTATGGCACAACCAGAAGGTTTTGAAAATGAAAAGTATCCTAAAAGAGTGTGCAAGCTTCAAAAGGCCATTTATGGACTTAAACAGGCTTCTCGTAGCTGGAATCTCTGCTTCCATGAGAAAGTCACACAGTTTGGATTTTCTAGAAGCAAAGATGAGTCTTGTGTATATGTCAAAGTCAGTGGGAGTGTTGTAGTCTTCCTGGTATTATATGTGGATGATATACTACTCATAGGAAACGATATCCCAACGTTACAAAGTGTAAAAGACTGGTTGGGGAAATGTTTCGCTATGAAAGATTTAGGAGATGCATCATATATTCTTGGTATAAAGATTTACAAGAAGATAGAAATCGTTTATAGGGACTTAGTCAGGACACGTAGATAAAAATTTGAAAAGATTCAGAATGGAGAATTCTAAGAAATGGAACCTACCCTTACATCATAGCATAACGATTAGCAAGGATCAATGTCCAAAAACAGATGATGAACTGGACAAAATGAGTCGAGTCCCATATGCTTCGGCTATAGGATTGATCATATATGTCATAACGTGTACAAGGCCTGATGTCTCATTTGCTTTGAGCATGGTGAGTCCACATCAGCAGAATCCTGGCGAAATTCATTGGACAGTTGTAAAGAATATTCTTAGGTATTTAAGAAATACTAAAGATAGGTTCTTGGTTTATGGTGGAGAAAAGGAACTCAAAGTGACTGGTTATTGTGATGGTGGTTGGCAAATAGATAAGATGATAAGTCGGTCCAGTTGGTTGAGTATTCTTAAGAATGGGAGCGGGTAACATGGAAATGATCAAACAAAATACCATTTTGTTCGAAGTAAAGTAGAAGAAGGACAACGTGATTGTGAAAGACATACGATCAGAGGATAATCCAGCTGATCCATTCACAAAGGCATTGGCTAAGTCCAAACACGATGAACATGCTTGGAGCATAGGATTGAAAGATACTATAAAGTTTTAGTTGTTAGTTTGAATTTGAAAAATTATAAGCAATGATTAATATTGTAATGGATTTGGTGATTAAATAATAAAGATTTGTTTATTTGCATGTATGCTACCATTCGCTATTAATTGTCATTGTATTTCACTTTTGCATGTTTAGAAACCACTTCCTGAGTACTTAGTTTACTCAAACTTCCTCAGTCATTCATACTATAGGAAGTAAATGTTGATTTAAGACTGTCATGGAGTGTTGGTAGATTGTCTATAGAGATTAGACATAGCATAAAGAATGCTGCAACACTCATGAGTACTGAATGGGAACTAAGTATAGGATAAACCCACACTTAGAGAGATTACTTCATGGATTAATATCATGAGTAATTCTAAGATGATAATGTCTTCTATTCTTAAAATGGAGATACATCGAGATTCTAGTTTTTCAAGTGTTATACTTTAGTTTGTTCAAACACTGTGCGTAAATGCCAGTTATAAAGGATATGCTAGGTATGACATGATGAATTGACTAGTTCTATGTATTCAAATTTTATTTGTTCCTTTCGCCTAAATGGGAAAGTGATATCCATGCGCCCCTCGATGATTAAATGTTGACTTAAATGTGCTAGGCCTAGTCGGGACTAAATTGATGTGTTCAATTCAGTAGTCTCATATACTCAAATAATCAGAAATCAAGAAACATAATATTGAACCTAGAGATTGATTAAAAATCTATATCTCAGGTTCATACGATATCAGTAGAACAAAGGAATAGTTGATCGCTTATCTAAGGGCTGACTCTAAGATATGATTCAGAGTTCAGCAGTTGCATTGGATGGCACTCTCTACTTAGTTGATCAGGATAGAGTTAGACCAATTATAGTTGATGACTTGTCCAAGTGGGAGACTATTGGATTTAGTGTCTAAGTTCATAACTAATTGGTAAGACTATCATCAAAAGTAGAGTCCTTTTTGGGTTGCCCTCAAAGAACTGTAAAGAGAAATAATAAGTAACAAGCCTTGGGACGGTTTTTGGGGATGTCCCACATCGCCCAAAAGAGTAAACCCAACCCCCTCCTTTTGGATATAAATAGACGGGCATGCCAAGGTCTTCATTTTCTCATTCCTTCTTTCTTATTCCTACTCCTTGTAAGAGTCTTTCGTGTAACGGGACCCTAGGATTCGAATTCAAATACTTTTCTATTTGGTTCGTGGATGTGAGCTATTAGAGGTACTCTCGTTTGGGTACTTGCCTCCAAGTTTGACCAAGGTGGTTCACGTGTGAGAAATTTGATTTTCTCAAAGGTTAGTATTTTCTTATTTATTCATTTATTTATTTCTTTTAAGTTGCTTTTAGTTAATTAGATTTAGATCCTTTAGGGTTTAGTTCCCTTCTTGCCCTAGATTAATTGTTATTTCTGCTGCGTGTTAATCTAGTTAGGGAATAGAAAACCCATCAGTGGTATCATAGATTCACCTGATGATGATTAGCCAATTCAGATTTTCAATGAGGATGAGACTGAAATTCAGACTAAAGTTTAAGCTGAAACTAAATCGATTTCTGTTCCACAGCCACCTCCCTCTCCAAATTCCATTCAAATCCAAGAGCTGACCAACCAAGTTTTTCTTCTTCAGTCTCAAAAATTCAAGCTAGAGAAGGGACAAGCTGAAGCTGCTTTTTTAAAAGCACAACCTTCATTCCCAAATGTGCAATACCTCACCGAGCTTATGGTAAATGCTCTTAAAACTGAACTTGCTAAGCTTCTCACTGGTAACGATTTTTGTGCCTCTATCCCATATGAGCTAAAAGAGCTCCCCTCAAAAGTCAATGACATTAATGGGGCTGTGGGGGATTTAAAGCAGTATATGAAGAAGCTATAAATTGAAGTTCCAAGTTACCTGAAAACACTTCCTGACAAGTTGGAAGAATTTGAGACTTCTATCTTAACTCTCACAACCAAAGTGGCATCCTTGGGAGATTTCAGGCTAGAAATTCCAGCTGGATTACTTGCTTTACTAGGGAAAGTTTCTTCAATCCATGCTCACCTCATTAAACTTAAGGTTTTAGATGCTCTTCCAAGTCTGTTAGATAAAGTTGATGCAGCTATGCACATGTTTGCAAAGGCAATTGATTCAACATCTCAGAAAGCTGGTGATAATAGTGTTCCTTCAGCAGGCCAAGCTAACACTCACCCTACTGAGGGGGAGAAGAACACAAGACAACCCACCAGCACTCAACTATTCCAAAGAAGACAAGAAAAGAATGCTGCTAATATCAACCGAAACAAACAACCAACCAAACCAATCACATAACCAATCACTGAAACAACAACAACAATCCCTCAATCCATTCTAATCACAACAACAATCATCATCCCAACAACCTTATCATTCCAATCACCATTTCTCACAAGTCCTTCTAAGACCACCCCTCAAATTGAGAGGGAGTAAATCAGAGACAAAGGGTAGAAGGCCATGTCTCATGAAGAAGTTGTTGAAATAACTGATACTGACTCAGATGCTGAAAGCATACCAACATGTACTTTGAAAGAATCTTCTAAGTCAAAGACACTTACAAAATTCACCTACATCACTAAAAAGGTGACAAATATCAAGTGACGGAAGAAGAGATCAAGAACCAAAAAGGGCATTAAACATGCTGCAAAAGCTTAAGCTTTCAAATCTAAAATCAAGAAGGGTAAAAAGTCCTTAATTGGTATTGTTGGTCAGGATGTGGTTGATAAGGTGAAGTATGACAAATACTGCCTTAAGATGCTGAATAGAAGGGCTCAGGGTAAGATCATCAACTGTGATGTGCTTAAAAGGGGAAAGGACCATATAAACCTAAAGGTGTATAGAGATGATGGTTCAGAGGAAATCATCCAAAACTACAAGATTAGTGACTTACACCTTGGTGAATGGAAAAAGTTAATGGATGCTTGTCCAAAGAGGACTAGAGCTGGGTGGACTACCATACATGCTCAGACGAGGCAAAAGCCGGATGCCCTCCACAAAACTGAACAAGAGTTGGAATTGGATCTCAGTATACCACTAGAGGAACAAGATCCTATTATCAAATTGAACCTTCTTGGTAAAAAGAAAAGAAAGCATGCTGATGACCTACATGACTATTTCAAGTCAACAAAGAGGTCCAAGAAGTCTGTTCAGTATGGTGACTGTCAAGTTGGGATAATTCTCAATGAACCAACTCTGCGGATGATTTTATTCAACTCTAGGCAAAGACAAGATTTCATCAACATTGAAGATTTTGAAGAACTAAACAATGATATGTTGTATCATGTACAAGATATATTCTTCAGACTTCGTCAAGGTCCTGGAATGTATGATCTTGCTAGGACCTTTAGTTCCTTCTTGGTCGCTGAAGTTGACAAAAGGAACTTGAATCCTCTCAAGAAAATAAGACTGATTGAACAACTAAGGCAATGATTGATTATAAACATTTGTATGTACTTATATTTTGTAATGTAATGTAATGAAAGTATCTATGAATGTTTATCAGTTTATGTTGTTCTTTACTTTATAAGTATGTAAGAAGAAGTTGTTTGCTCACTTACTCCTGATTTAAACTTAGACTATTTGTATATTCAAATAGGGAAGATTGTTGGGTCAGTTCAGTACCCTTCAGTCTTTCAGTATATTTATACATAAAAATACCCTAAGTCAAGCCTAGCTGAAGACAGTTCAGCTTCAGCTCTTCAGGTACCTAGAAGATCAAGTAGTATCTTCACTTCAGTTTATGTGGCGGTTCAGAAACTGAAGATAATGCCTTAGCAAGAGCTTCAGTTTAGCTTGGATGCCAATGCCAAGCTGAACGATGTAGATCTCCTCTCAAAAGCTGAAACAAAATGTTTCACTTCTAGAAGGTTTACAAGGCAAAAAAAAGATATGCTTTGTATAAAAAAGAATAAAGTGTATCTCTTTAAGATTGACTTCTTCCAAAGTTGGTAAAGAAGTACAACAATTTTCTCTTAAGGACTTTTCCTTGTACATTAAAGCATGGCAGAATTAAATATGATCTCAAACACCCATCCAATGCTTGAAATGTGTACAAAGAACCTCATTGTAAACCCTAATTCCTTAGTATCAAAGGAATGTTGTATGGAGTGCATATGTATCTCTTGCAATTAATGTGAAACACATTCAAAAGTTTATTTACTCCTCGAATCAAACTATAGAACCACTTAGGCTTCAACTTCAGTGTTGGTTACAAAGTCTGTACTTAAACTCTATACTTAGGTTTGAGTTTAAGTTAGAGAGGAGATCATCAAATTGTCATTCAACTACTTTACTATCCGCAAGCAAGTAAAATATGTCATAGATTATTTATTCATTCTAATAAGAATTTATACGTTGAAAAGTACTTCTTGTGTTGTTTTAAACATGTTCTTATACTGTCTTATATAGTTGTTTACAATAAACACTTTGTTGTCATAAAATGTGATTAGTTTAACTTGATAAACCAGATATCACATTCAAGGGGACCAACAGAGGACACAATTGTCCTCGCCAAAAAACACAAAACGACAAATTAAATTCCAGGCTTTCCGACTTTGACCGAGGAGAAAGTTGGACTGGTTTTCAATGCTACCTTTTTGTGAGGACGTGTCCTCGCAAAAAGTTGACTTATATTTAGTTTTTCTCTAAAAATAATTAGTTTGCCTAATCCTTGGCGCGTGTATTCCCACCAAACATTTTGCGAGGACAAGTCCTCGCTAAAAAAATTTAAAATAAATATTCAAATCGTTTTAAATGATTTGTTTTATTTATAAATGATTTTAAAAAATTAAATAACTTAAATTAATTAAAAATTATATAAACTAATTTTAAATGATTTTGAAATGATTAAATTTCTTTTTTACTAGACGATTAAACGGAAGACGAATACGAACATATTTTAATTTTATTCAACATTAACTAATACATCAAAACTTTCGTTTATTTGATTAGGAAAATGACATAAATGAAAGTACAAATTTAAATGACAACTAAATGAATAAATAATTTACAGGAAGGTTTTCCATGTCATTTATAAAGTGAAGCACCTCGATCATGGGTTATGGTTAACACTAGTTCAAAAGCATACATATTAAAGCATACAAATTACATTGCAAGTTGATAGACGTTTAGACATTAACACGTTGAAATAAACATATGGATTAATTAAGACATCAAAATAGACATATGGAATACTACTCAACATGAAGATTTTCCACTTCATCTAACAGCTCATGAAGCATTGCACCTGACTAACATGCGTGGTTCTGGGAATGCTTTTCCATTTCTAGTCTTGCCATCAGGATCTTTATTCTTGCCTCCAACATCTTTATCTTTAGATCTTTGACCTTGCATTTTGAGCACTTGGTTGGTGCAGATCCAGAAGGTGGAGAATAACTTGGATGTGCTGAAGTTCCCGGAGAAGAACCTTGAGATGTTGAATGTTTCGAAGAAGAGCTTATACGGAGCTGGAGATCTAGATCATCCTTCCACATAAACAATCCACATCCACATTCTGGTGTTTTTTTGTTGTTATAGAGTAAAGAAATCATGAGAAATGTCTTTTTAACAGCCAACTTATTTATATGTTACATAAAAAAAACTTCTTATTGTGATATGCATAATATTCTTTACCAAAGCTATGTTTTTTACATGATTTTCTTAGCACTATATATCCTCTTCCACAATGATACTTATATGGATCCATCTGCATAAGCCACAAAACCGGGTGGTGGTGGTAGTGTGAGGATAAGAGTTGACTAGATCTATTTTTATCGTAAAAACTAAAAGCTTTTAGCGACGACCTATAGCGACTACATGTCGTCCCTATAAGGGTCGTCGCTATAGGTTATGGTATAAGTCAGTAATTTTTTTTACTTTAGTGTTTGTATTTTACTCTGTTATGTCAAGTCTTTTTCATGTTCCTTATTTTAAAACAACTGAATCACTGCCATTGCATATCAATATCATCGCGACTTATCCGTTTAACATCTCATGTATATCAATATTATCTCGACTTATCCGTTTAACATCTCATGTATATCAATAATATCTCGACTCATCCGTTTAACAATACCATATCGACTCATCCGTTTAACATCTCATTATATCAATACCATCTCGACTCGTCTGTTTAACATCTCATGTATATCAATATCATGCCATATTATCTCCCACTTTAGTACCCAAATAAGTCAAAGGAGTTTTCAATACCATGCATCCCAATTTGGCCGCCGCATTCATAACCTTTCCATTTTCCACATGGACACCCATAATCTTGCTCTTGCACATATTGATATGAAGGCTCGATGCCCGGTGAAAACAATCCAACACATGCACTAGCGTATCAATGTTAGAGTCACTCCATTGACCAATAAATAAAGCATCATCCGCATAGAATAAATGAGTCAAATTCACCAATGAGTTTAGTTTAATACCCGTGAAGAGATTCGCGTCAATTACTCGTTGAAAAGAAATGTGCAAACTTTCCATAATAAGGATGAATAAAAACGGAGATAAAGGATCACCTTGCTTTAGACCTTTGAAGAATTGGAACTCCTCGGTAGGACTACCATTAATAAGGATAGAGCCTCTAGATGAATTCAGACAAGTTTGAATCCAAGCACGCCATTTGCTCCCAAAGCCAAAACTATATAAAACATCATCCAAAAAATCCCATCGAACCGAGTCGTAGGCTTTTTCAAAGTCCACTTTGAAAATAAGAGCATGTTTCTTCTTCCTCTGGCACCATTGCAAAACTTCATTAAGAATAAAAGGCCCGTCTAATATTTGTCTCCCCGCAACAAAGGCCGATTGAACCTCATTGACAAGGTCTCCAATCACATTAACTAATCTGTTAGTCAAGATTTTGGTGATAATCTTATAGAAACTACCAATCAAACTAATCGGACGAAAATCTTTAACCATATTGGCATCGGGAATTTTAGGAATCAAAGCTATAAAATTAGAATTGCACCCCACAGGCATGATACCATTCGAGAAGAAGTACATCACCGCCTCAAAAACATCCGTTTCAATTAGAGACCAAAAATGACGATAGAAGCTAAACGTGAAACCATCCGGGCCTGGAGACTTATCTATACCACATTCCCACACCGCCCTTTTAACCTCCTCTTTAGTAACCATACTCTCTAAATCCTCTTTCTGATCATGTGATAACGAGTTAGGAAAAGGAATATTAATACGCGCTCTGCTCATCGAAGGTTTGTCAAACCTACAACGAAAATGATTAAAAAATTCTGATTTCACCATACCCGGATCTTCTAACCAGACCCCATTTGACAAGATCCCCCTGATGTTATTTTGACTGCGTTTCTTGTTTAGAAGGCCATGAAAAAATTTCACGTTCTCATCTCCCTCGATCGCCCAATTAATCTTAGCTTTTTGAGCGACTTCCGAAGCATGAATACTATTTAGCTGTTGAATCTTGTTCAAAGTCTCCAATCGCTTACAAGTTATCTCATCAGACCCACAACCCTTGTCAATACTTTCGTCCAACTTACCCAATTCCTGTTTAAGAGTATTTACGTCACCCTTAACATTCAATCTGTGCACCGCCAACCAACCCCGGATACGTGCTTTAAGAAATTTCAACTTACTCATGAAACACCGAATTGCGTTATGATTATTACAGGGAGCTTCATGCCACACATCTCTAACAAAAGCATCAAAACCATCCATTTTAACCAATAATTAAAAAACCGAAACAGAGTAGGACCATAGTCATTGCATGCTTCTAGTAATAGAATAGGCCTATGATCCGATATAAACCTCTCCAATGTTACCACACTAATATTTGGACATTCTACAATAAGATTGCGAGAAACAAAGAATCTATCCAGTTTACTCATTTTTTTAGCCAATCGATGACACCAAGTATACATACTACCGCCTAACGGAATCTCCTCAATTCCCGCATTGAGAATGAAAGAATTAAAAATATCTGCCTCACGCGCATTGAAATTCGACCCAAATCTGTCCGCCTTATATCTAACCTCATTAAAGTCCCCCATCATGACAATTTCCCCCTTCCATTGGTTCGAAACATGAACCAAATACTCCCATAACATCCGTTTTTCTTTAGCTTCCTGAGGAGCATAAACCACGACTATTAGAAGATCCATACCTGATTTTAACCAAACACCACGAATAATAACAAAATAATCCGAGACCGTCACGCTGCTCCTACTAAAAGAACTTGTATCCCAAATACATAAAATCCCCCCCGATTTCCCAACAGAATCACTGTGAACACAATCAAAATTAGCATTCCCCCAACAAGCTCGAACATCAAACAAATTAATAGCCTCCATCTTAGTTTCTTGAAGGCCCACAAAGTTCACTTTATTCTTCGTACACAACTCCTTTACCCAATCCTTTTTGGCCTTATGGGTGAGGCCTTGAACATTCAAGGACAAAAAATTCATCGATGAACCCCGATATCTCCTTGGGATTCAATAATCTCCTCAATGTTTCTAACACAACCATCCATCTTATACCCCATGGTATGTCCCACTTTAACTACTTCCTCCAACAGACTTAATATAGATCCCCCCGTACGCGGCCTTGTAGATGTCTTAAATTTCCCCGAGCACCTTGATTCAGATAGGTTATCAGACGATTCTATATGCTCTACATCCTCCACATTATTCTTATCAACATTGCAATTAGTCACTTGATCAGTATTCCCCTTCACCGGATAATCCCCATCTGCCTTATCCCCATTCGTCTCTGCATCTGGTGTAAAGCCCGGAGGGAATTGCGCACTATTATCCTCATCAATCTTCTTATTCACGTCTTTATTCAATAAAGGATATATATTAAAGGGATCCTCTGATGTATTACCCTCCTTTACCACCGATGCTTCAAATTCGGTTTCTGGAACCTCCTCCTCCTCACTTTCATCTTTATCGTTATCCTCCTCTTGCCCATTCATTCCAAAATCGTTCTTAACAGACTAACCATCTTCCTCCTCCTCTTTAGCGAACTCAGGTGTCCATCCAGGTACTTTAATTGCTCTTATCAAGTGCACCTTACCCCTGAAAATAATTTTTGAATTCTCAAAAATACACCCATGAAGTTTAGTATAAATACAGACTCTTTTGGAGTTAAAACTTGTCTCATCATATTCATCCACATCAATGAGATCCCCCCATTTAGCGACAATCTTTTTGAGGGTCGCCATAGTCCAAAATTTGAACGGTATACCATCAATATCCACCCACGCTATTCTACCCTCAGGCACAAAATCATAAGATGCTGGTCTCAAGTCAGTAAACCATGATCTCACTCCCACATTACCCGTAAATAGTTCCTTAACCTTCATGTTGTCGAATTCCAGTAATACCCAAAATTCCCCCAGGTAGCTAATTTTCAAAGAGTCAAAACCTTCATTACATAAGGCCTTTTTAAGATTATTGAGAGACGCCAATTCTTTGACTCTACCCATCAAGGAAACGGATAAGTCCTTCACATTCAAGCACTCATCATCCAAAACTATAGCGGGACTGGATTCTTTCACCTCATCCACATTTTTCTTACCCATTACCACATTAACAAACGAACTAACAGTCCCCGAAACATTCACACCTTTGTTAGCCTCCGGAGCCTTACTGTTATACGGTTGACTTTTCTTCTTCTCCGTATGACCACTATCCTTCTTATACTCTCGGCTAAATCTAGCGATGTTCGCATGTAATTTCAAACGGCCCATCCAAATCGTACACAGATTATTCACAAGCCTCTCCACGTCAAATACGTTAATGAATCTAACAAAACCAAATCGCCTACCATCTTTGGATTTCTTCAGAGGGATGAACGAATCAACCACGTGTCCGTATTGCTTGCACGTATGAAATAAATCCTTTGCAGAAAATGAGGTTGGGAAATTAGTAACATAAATGGAAGTAGAAATTCTTGCTAAATCATCTTCTTTCGAGGATAATCTTCCCATGATTCGAACAATTTTGGATTGAAGGAAGCTCAAGACCAACCAAACACCAGAATTAAAAAAAAAACACAACGACCTATGGATTGAAGAGAGCTACACCACACACAAGAACAAGATCAAGGCATCAAACAGCAGAAAATAACCAAGCGAAACAAATCAATACAACCTTAATTAAAGATTACGTCGAATCGAATATAAAACTCTTAAATGAATCGTCCCAGAAACAACCCCAATCGTTATTAGATCAGGTGAATGGCTCCAATGTGATAAGGTTAGAAACCCTATAACAATGAACGTCGAACCTGATAAAATCAACAACCAAGAATCATAACTGGATCAATAACACTAGTTACTCTTTTTTTTATTTTTATACTAACTATTGATAATAAAAATGATTTTATATCAATCAAAACTAACATAAGTTATACATATCATAATTTGCTCATTATTTGTTCGTGAACACTATTTGCAGGACGTAAAAAGTAATCACCGATCAAGATATAATCAAGTAAATGGTCATATAAGACTAAGAGTAATCCGATCAAATAATGTGACCAAACCAGAATGATACATCAGCGCCAACTCAGCTTTCTCTCTCTTAGACCAAACAGTGATCAAACACCCGTAATGCAATCGGACAAGTGACCGAACACTAATAACCCAAAACAACCCCACAAAATATAATAAAAAACTATCCCACACACACAAACACTTTCATTTTGTTTGATCTGGGTACAAACCAAACAATTGATTTCAAAGCTTGATCGACCGAACCGTTCAGTCTTGATAATGGGATATTTGGTCGGGTCATGTGAAGACCGGCCAAATGGTTCGGCTGGAGTATACTAGTCTAAAGGAACGATGCTCCTCACCACACAAATGTCAAGCCTTAACCACTACCAATGGCTAGGGCGAAGTGATTACCATTAGAATAGAACGAGATGGAAAGAAGTTCGCTCTTTGCGGCGGGGGCTAATTTGTTATGAAAATGTGTTGGTAAATTGTTTTTTTGTAATGCTTTGAAACCCGGTTTGAGCCGACCGGTTCAGGCGCTAATTTGTTGTGAAGATGTGTAGGTAAATTGGTTTTGCAATGTTTTAAAACCGCCGGGTCCGGTCGAAAAAACAGGTCAAATTAAATCGGTTTTATATTTTCGAAACACGATTAAACCCGCCGGATTTGAAGTGACCCGGTTTAACCTGGTCCCTATTTGCTCTTCACCAACTTTTGTATGATATCTTACGCATAGAAAAATTTGTAGATAATTAGAAATACATGTTATTAAAAGATAACTTATTTTAGATAATTAGATAGCGTATGCGTTTTCAGTTGAATTATATGTCATACTCTTTGTATTATCTGCCATTGGGGTATACTTTGAAATACTCTCGCCAAGCCCATTGCTCTTATTTGTTGGGCTGATATATATCAATATGATGATTTGGGCTGCCGGATAGGTGATGATTTGGGAACGGCACTATTCAATGCTCTATAGGATAGTTAGAAATAGAAATAATAATTAGTTTCCCACAAACAACGTTAACATTCTTTAATATCATAAATTAACATTTGATTCAAAGTCAAATTATTAATCCCTTACTTTAGGTTGCAATCTACGTATATGCCTTTTTTTATAGCCACACCTTCCGTAAGCTATATAAACTATGAAACGAACGCATAAGTTTTTTTCATCTTCATGTAAGCCAACAAGTAAACAAAATATATTAATCCAAACAACTCCTAAAATAATATTTTGTGGTGAAATATTAACTCATATATATTTGAAGTGCTTAAAGTTTAAATTAGGTAAAAGTAAAGGAACAAAAATGTAAAACTGAAATGTATTATACACATAAAAATTGTAAATTGAACTCACGACTTTGAGTATAACAATGATATGTTGATCGATTTTTAACCAAACCGATTAATATGGTTGATTATTGAAAATCCGGACGGTTAATCCTTACTTAGCGCCTAATCGTTGATAAATCGACCGCCTAGGCGACTGATTGCAACACCGATAATAAGGGCATGTTTGGTACACAAGATTGTCAAGAGATTATGTTTATTTTTTTGAAAAATAAGCTACTTAAAATATAAGCTTCGTTTGGTAGACAAAATTATAAGAGATTATAAAAAAAATAATCTTCCATAATCTCTTAAAATCAAATGCTACTTCATGCAGCTTATAAAAATAATCTCTTTTCATAATCTCCATCACCATCTCCATCTACAGCTCCATCTCCAGTTCCAGCAACAGTTACTTTTGCCAAACATACTCTAAGTATAGATTTTCCTTATAAGAAGGTTTATACAACACCATGACGTGCTTATACTTTCAAAATTATAATAATAGAAGATTAGGTTGGTTGATATTAGGGATGGCAACGGGCGAGAAAAAACCCATAACCCATGGGTACCCGCACGTAAATGGGTGGGTAATCCGGTTATTTTTCACCCACGGGTGGGTTGTGGGTGAAAATTTATACCTATCGGTAGGTGGCGGGTGGGTGACGGGTAATGCATACCCATCATGAGTGTACCCATTTAAGAAACCCACCAGTGTACCCGCCTAAATACCCACGGGTGTAACCTTAAACCCATTTGTGTTAAAATAAAATTTATTATACTACTTAAATATTTGTAAGGTTGTTGGTATATATTTGATAACTACTAAAATTTCTAAACTACAAAGTAAACTTACAGAATCTTTGAGTTACAAGACTAAAAGATGAATATGAAAGATCAAACTTTCAAAGATATATACATGATATATCTCAGTACATATATGTGATTTGGTGTAATGATGATTAATTTTTCTAATTTTAAACATGTTGGTATTTAGAAAAATTGTATGATGTCTTATTACCCAGTTTCATAGTAAGTTTACATATAATAGTTTTATGATTTTGTTTCATTTCACAAACCCACGGGCATGGGTATGGGTAAAAAGTTGTACCCATTGGTGGGTGATGGGTGGATGGCGGATGAAAGAAAAATCACAGGTTCAGGTGACGGGTTTAATAAACCCATACCTATTACCCACAGGTGCCATCTCTAGTTGATATGACATTTTTCAAAGTCATCACATCTTTCTAAATGAATTTATTTAAAGTTGACCTTTAATAATGACATTTAAGGTATCAAAATTGTTCAAATTTCATAAAACAATATTATCCCTGATTGTTGACTAACTATAACTTTTATATAATATAAAAGAAAACAAGTTGTGAATTTTTTAATTTTGTTATTTCTTTTTCAAGAGGCTTTAAGTCGAAATGTGTTTCGAACATTTAAATTTGTTACGAAAAACTATGAATTTCAATTAAATAATGTTGTTTTTTTTAATTCGTCTGAATCTTTAGAATACAAGAGTAGTTAATAGATTATTAAGAAGTAGTAAGAATTCATTCCAATTTTTGTCAGGTAAAAACACTCATAATTGTCAAAGGTTTATAACGGTTCAGAATTATTAGTAGTCGTGTAAAAAAAACCGAAACCCAAAAAAATCAGAAATCGAAACCGGTTAACACCGGTTTTTGACCCAAACAGGTTTTGATTTGGCTAAAAACCTCGACCAGTTTGAAGATCTAGCCGTTATAACCGGTTCGGTTTTTCTCCAACTGGTTTGGGAAACCGATTCCAAACCGGTTTTTCCCGTTATATTTTTTTGCCCGTTCTGCTCTCCCTCTGCTGCACACAGTAGCTGTTTTTTTTTACCGTTTTTTGTGTTTTTTTTCATTTTAATCATCATTTTGCCATTGTATGTTTAGTATAAATAGGTATGTTGAGTTTGATTTAGTTACAAGTACTTACAACACTTAAACACTATCAAAATACACTCTTGAAACAATCAAAACGCTCATTAAACGCTCACTAATGGCAACTCAAGCTTCTTCAACTTCCACCCTTTTTTTGGCCATTAGTGAGCGTTTAGTGAGCGTTTTGATTGTTTCAAGAGTGTATTTTGAGAGTGTTTAAGTGTTGTAAGTACTTGTAACTAAATCAAATGTGGGCATTGGTTCATGGTTTGCTCAGTTACTTCAAGCATCCAATTCTTTCTTTGTTGATGAAAGAGTTACGTGGATTGATATCGAGGGTATACCACATAAAGTATGGTACTCAAAAACTCTTCTCATCGTATTACTTCTAAGTGGGGGGAATTGCTAGATTTTGATGAACAAAGAAGATGGTTCCTTCATTATGTAAAGAGGGTTATTGTAGCAAAAACGGCTTTGTTGAGACATTTTATGATTCGTTTTAAAGTCTTATCCAAGGTTAAACCAATTTTTTTGGATACGGGCTAAAGCAGTTTTCTGGTTGGTATGCCTGTTTTGAGGATTACATTGATCAAGATAGTAAGTCAGATGACGAGCTGAGTACGAGGTTCATTTGATGAAAATGGAGGATTGCGTATTACTCCAAATGTGGAAGGAGAGAGTGATCTTGAAGAGGTGGCGAAATATCTATAGAGATAAGAGCAAGCTTATGTTGAGAGTGGGAAAAGAAGGTTGTAAATAGTGTCAGATAGGGAACTCGATCGGAAGACACTTTCAATATCTTTGATTTACATGATAAGGAAAAAGAGTGCTTCTTGTGTGACATTCCCAATTCTGATGATACCTTGAAATACCCCCGGGCTTTACTCCAGAAACTGATGTGGATGCTCAAAAAAATGCTTCAAAAGTGTTGGATATGGAAGGCGATAACTCTGGTCATAAGGTTCAAGACGTGGAGCAGGAATCAGTAACGAAGAATAACTCACCTCTTAACAGCTATAAGAATGATACGGAAAGATTTAAGGTCACTTTAAAAAATGTGGAACATTCCACTTTCTGGTAGGGATCATTCCTTCAACTCCTGGAGGAATCAATAAAAAGTGGGACAAAACAATGGGTTACATATGGAGGGATACAAAACCAACATGGCTGACATCATTAAATTCTTCAAGGGGGGGAAGGACGTGAAATGATTGGTAATCGATTGAATTTTTTTGTCTCTTTGAACATTCAAGGCTTGCCCAAAGGCTAAGAAAGATTGGGTCCGGGAGTTATGTGAAAAACACAAGGTGATTTTATGTCTTACAAGAAACTAAAATGAGGTATGTGAGCTTTTCAATATCAAAACTTGTTGGGGTAAACTTTGGATTACGAAATTTTGTTTCATAGTTCGTCCGTTGGAAATTCGAGAGGTATTCTTTGTATTTGGGATCCTAGATTGTTTCGTAAGCTCAACTCAACGATCTCAGATTAATTTGTGATTATTCAAGGTGAATGGGCTCCTAATGGTAATAAGTTAATCATTATTTCTTGTTTAATGTCTCCTCAAGGAAGGAGTTACTGTGAATAAAAAGTTTGCTATGGACTACTGATTCTACTTCTCAAAAGCTGGAATGACGATTAATCCATTATGGGTGTTTTAATGTATGTGCGTTACATAAGATGAAAGACACGGGGTCTATTTTTAATGCTATGGTGTGATGCTTTTCAACTGTTTTATTTCATCCGCTGGATTGGAGGAGGTCCTCTAGATCGGTTGCAAATTTTTACATGGTATAATAATTTTCAGGTTTCGAAGATGAGCACTAAACCCGCCACTTCCCTTATTTTGAAGGTTTACTAAACTTTCATGTCCTAACATTTCATCTATTTACTTTTGGACGTTACTTATCGATCATATGCCTATATTATGCGTGAAGTCCCATCATGATTATGGACCTCTTCTCAGTTTCGTTTTTTCCGTTATGGTATTGAAATTGAAGGGTTCGATACTTTGTGAAACAAACATGTAATGATCTCATGTAGGGCCGATTCGAATGCCATAATGCCATGTCAATGTTTTCATGAAAAAAATTGACAGTATATCAAAGAGATGATTCGTATTATGTGGGTTAAAGACCAACAAAGAAACTCTAAAAGTCATAAGCATTGCCTACAGATGAGCTGTCCACATTTGTATTGCTACTGGTACAAGGGGAGGGAGCTTCGGACTCTTATTTTCTTAAACGGCTTGGAGATCCTTAAATCAAGTTAGACTTTGTCAATTAGACATGTTGGAGTTGGCTCAAAAAGCGAAGTTCAAATGGGCGATTAAGGAGACGAAATTCGAGATGCATTATCACGGTGGTTCTAAATAAAAAACGAAACCAATTGCAATACTTGGGGATCTTGGTGGGTGATAGGTAGATGGATCGTAATATCATATTATAGTTAAAGGATGAGTTTCTCTCTTATTTTGCTAGTCGTTTTAATAAGCCTCCTGATTATCGTCTTCATTATCTGTTTGGACTCCCGAAATAAATTAAGCCTTCGAACAACAAAATGGTTTTTGGAGAAATTGAGGTTTACTCGGAGAGGAGATCAAGAAAGCGGGGGGGATTGTGGGGTTGTTAAATCGCCTGGACCTGATGGTTTTACATTTGGCTTCTATCGTCGATATTGGAACTTTCTGAAATTGACGTGGTAGAGGCGGTGTTTATACTTCTTCAATCTTTGGGCAATTTTCTAAAGGTAGCAACTCATCGCTTTATCACTCTAATCCAAAGACTCAAGAGGCTAAATTGATGAAAGATTTTAGACCTATCACTTTAATTGGAAGTTTATACAAGATTATTGCCAAGATTTTGGCAACCGTTTTGGTAGGTTGGTTTTGGAGACTTGTATCCTATGTTCAATAGCTTTTGTGGCGAGAACGCAGATGTAGATGCGTCCATTCATTTTAAAATGAGTTATTAATTTCAATGATTGTAAGATGAAAAGAAGCAAACGATAAATATTTAAGGTAGACTTCGAAAAGGGCATATGATTCGGTCCATTGGTTTATTGGATGACATTTTAAAAAAATGGTTTGGATTTGGTGAGATTTGGTGTGGTATGGATCCATTATTTGCTTACTCTATTCCAAAGGTTTCGGTTCATTATGAATGGTAATTATTAGTCCTATATAAGGGATTTCAGTTCCATAGAGGTCCTAAAGCAAGGTGATACTCTCTCGACCGTTCTTGTTTCTTTTGATCATGGGAGAGTTACATATCTCGTGCAAAGAGTGTGGTGGACGCTTGCTTATTTTAAAGGTATATCAGGTTGGTTCTTCTCTTTCAGGTTTTCATCTTTTCTATGCGCGGGATGACGTGGTTTTATGGGTCAGTGGAGCGAAGCTAATTATGATACTATTTATTCGTGTGTGGACTATTTTTATCAAGCTTCGGGGTTTACGGAAATAAACATGCACAAAACTAAAATCCTTGGGGATTTCGGTTTCTAGCGACAAGGTGGTCTCAGCCAGCAAAGAAAATTGGCCATGTGGCAATTCCTTTCAATGTGCCTTTTGTATTTAGGTTTCAAAGTTGGTTTGCCTTTGTCTCAGATTTAATCAGTGGAGCGAGCATTGTCAATAATAATTTTAACTCGTTTATCTAAATGGAAGTTGAAGACTTATCTATTGGGGATAAGGCTAACTCTTCTAAAATCTGTCTAGGTTCCGATGCTACTATACATATGTCCTTATTCAAATTCAGCGAAGTTCTTGCTTACTATGGAATCCATAGCTGTCATTTCTTTAATGGTAGCGGGATAACAGAAAGAAGCCAATATTGGGTTAAATGGAATATAGTTTTGGCTTCTAAAGAAAAAGGGAGCGTCTTGGAGTTTTTGAGTTTCTACGCTCTTAATACGAGATCTTTTATTCAAATGGGTTTGGCGTTTCTACACACAACAATCAGCTTTATGGACCAAAATTATTAAAGGGATACACGGAGAAGACGGAAAGATTGGTAAACATGTTCGAAGCCACCATCCGTCCTTATGGTTGGATATCGTCAAGGAGGTTCAACATATTAGATGGCAGTGGATGATTCTGTTTGGGATACATTCACAAAAAGTATGGGCAACGAGGTAGACTTTCGGTTTGGAGGACAATGGAGGGGCGACAACACTTTCCAATCTGACTTTCCCAGAATGTATGCATTGGAGACTCAAAAAAAATATTCGAGTGGCGTTGATGAAGTTATCCTACGATGTTCTTCTGTGTTCGTTTCGTAGAGCTCCAGAGCTGGGCTGAAGAGTTCAATATATTAAGCTCGTTGAGATTATGAAGGGAATTACTCTCTTCGATTCGAAGGTAGATTGGAGATGGTCTTTAGAAGGTTGGGGTGAGTTTGACAGTCGTCTTCGGTTAGAAAATTTCCTTGACGCTAAACTCAATTATCCAGTGTCTCTTCCAAAACCCGTTTGGATAAAAGGCGTGCCTATTAAAAGTTTTAATATTCACGCTTGGGAAGTATAAGTTGGACTTTTTTCCTTACTCGGTGGAAACATTCTATAAGAGGATGGATTTTGATGCGATTCTATGTCCTTTTATGGAAAAGAATGTGGAATCATCTAGCCATATTTTCTTTACTTGCCCTATATCTAGAGAGATATTTCGCAAGGTTTTGCTTTGGTGGGAGATTGATGTCGTGATGGTTTCCTCTTATGATGAATGGTTAGAATGGTTGTTGAGTATCCGTCTTCATTCTAAACATAAAGAGTTGTTCGAAGGCGTTTGTTATGTCTTGTGGTGGTACATTTGGAATTTCCGTAACAAGAGCATTTTTGGTTCGGCTTGTCCTTCGAAGGCGCTTATATTTGAGGAGGTAGTCACCCGATCCTTCATTTGGTGTAATCATAGATGTAAAAAGTCTTTTAGTTGGGTAGATTGGCTTAAAAACCCGCATCTTGTTACTTTGTAATTTCTAGCTTCTTGCTAGTCTTTTTGTTTCAATAAAATCCGCCGTTTAAAAAAAACATTGCGGTAAGTTTTTAAAACATGATACACCAACTCGACGTTTAAGGGGACATTACCGTATAGTATTGCAGAGGACTCAAAATCCAATCAGGAAATTGGGTTCAAGTATCTATGTCCGAAGAGGGGGAGGGGGGGGGTTATTTTTGCATAGAGGCGGATCATGGTGTCAAAAAACAATGTGCCAAGCTTGTGATTCAAGAAGTTTCCTCTTTCAATAACACTTCGAAAACTCGTTTAACTAGGGTGATTCTAAATATATTCTTCAACCGCGATATATCATCGTAAGTCATGCTACTATTAACACGATTGTAATGAAAAGCTTGGAAAAAAGGCTAAAATCAATACTAAAAAGTTTTGAAGTTTAATTTAAAGTGTAACTTATAACAACGGTTGTTTGGTCGGCTCTTCAGGTTTGCCGGTTGCGTACCTTTATGTTTTTCGCGAATTGGTGTTGATCCAGTAAATTGACAAATGATGAAGCGTACGGATTGCTTTTGAAAATCCTTGAGTATCCTCACATGGGTCAAAAATTTAATTTCGTATTGTTTCGAGATGTAATGAATATGAGTATAATTAAGAAAAGATATTTTCCAATTCATTTGATTAATGCCGGTAATAATACAAACGCCGCTAAAAAAACTTAATAATAATTACTACAGCCACATTTGAACTGCATTTTTTTTGATCAATAGTCGTATGCGTTGCCACAATCATAACTTGGTTGTGCAAGACGGACTAACGAAACCCGAAAGAAGTTGATAAAAAACCGCTTTTAAAAAATATGTTACAAGATATTTTTTGTGGGAGTAAAGTACATCATAACAATTTATTAGACTGGGTATATGGAGACGGATTCTATTTTGTTTAACCCTTATATTGGGATATTTCTCTTAACAAGATTGTATTCGACTTATAAAATGTTTATATGTGGTTTACGCAAAAAAAACACTTTACAAGTTTTTCATGAGGAAGTTGCCAAAAAACGTATGTGTGCACCATTTTCGGCCAAAAATTGGTGTTTAAAAATGTAACAACTTTATTATTCGATGTTTATTATCCCACGAGTCATTTGGAACTTAACCAAATTTATATGATGGTGCTCTAAAATTTAGGCGAATAGATTTTATTGGTCACTATTTGCATGTATGGTTGTATCCATGAAAGAAAAACTTAGAAAATATTTCAAAGAAATTCCACCAGTAATTAGTTGTGTTGTCGCATTGACCCCATGCTTTAACATTAGCAGGGTGGAACTACTTATCGAAAAGATTTCTACTGATTTGGAGTTGCATACGGAAAATATTTTCTTTGCAAGAGACGCAAAAAATTATTTTAACAAATATTTTAAAGATTTATTTGATGTTTTTTTAATAAATATGGTTCAACAAATATTTCAACTAGTTCGGCTTCTTCATCGTTTTCTACAAATACTACCATGGATCCGATACTTGGCTTATTTTATAATTTAAGACAAGAAAGCGCTAAACCGGCTAGGAGTGACCAATCATCGACTAACGAATTTGAGAGATATATCGGAACCAATTTTTTATCCACTATGCGACCCCAAGAATTCACAAAATTGGTGGAAAGGAAGGGAATCTCACTTCCCATTCTAACCGCCATGACCCGAGATATACTAATTGTACAAGCTTCTACGGTAGATTCGGAATCCGCTTTTTCTATTAGTGGCAGTGTATTATAGATACGAAGAACAAGACTCACACCGGCATTTTTAGAGATGTGTATTTGCTAAATGAATTTATGTGTGTTTGACCTTTAATAATGACATTTAAGGTATCAAAATTGTTCAAACAAGGTTTCAATACTCGCGCTTCACTGCGGCTAGTTTTATATAAGTAAAAGCATTTGATCGACACAAACCAATTTGTCACGTGACTTGAGTTACCGCTGAGTGCTTGTATACAAAAGAAAGAGAACATAAGTGCGTTGCCGCATAGCGTATATGGAAGATTTTAGGGTGCTGAAATAATGAATATTAGTATGTATCCATTTCGGGTCATGCTACATTGGCCAGTCATAGCAGCCATATAAAACTTCAAACTTTAATAAAGACAACCACCACTACTTCATACAGGTTACAAATTTTTAGAAACTCTACCTCAATGCATTGTAAGTAAATCAAAATAGAAAACCACAAAACAAATCATATAGGAAAATCAAGACGGCTCAAGTTTATCACACACACTATCCTATATAGATGCCAAGATGAATACAGAAAATGGGCCAAGGTTGTAACGGATCAGTTTTAGTATGGGTTATCTGATGCAACAATGCTTTACGCGACCTTTTAAAAACTTTAGTTCACCGTCGATGTTCACCAAACAGCCGCTCCAATGCATTTGTATATCTTCCATTTCCTTGGGTCGTATTAGTGCATAACCCTTCCTGTGTAACAACTCAATCCATCTTTTTATTTCATCATTTTTTCCATCCCACTATATTAGCTAGACATGAAGGCACAAAGCAAATACGGAAAAAAATCCGAGTTAAATGATTAAAAAATGTAGACGCTTTTAATTTGAAATCAGTATTGTCATGAAATTGTTCTTCAAACTACTTTAATACATCAAAGAATAATACCTTTGCACTTTTCAACATGTCGTCAGGATCAGTAGTCACAAACCACCCAACATGCTCATCACGTACTATCCATGTTTTAGACAACGGCTCAAGCATAAGAACGGACACCATGGATCCCAAAACATCTACTGGCACAAACATGTTCGCTCCAAAGGTTGAATGCCCTTCGTAGAATACCTAGGTTACATACACATGCATACATTTCTGGTTAAAGAGATGAGGCGATAACCATTACTCAATACCAGCGCAATAAAATAAAAACAAAGCCTTGCTACAATGGGTTTCCCTCACACTTGTTGATTCCAAAAAATGAATTTATCACATGGCCTAAACATATAGCGCATACCATAGGTAACGGGTTTATGTACATAACTTAATAATTCCTGAGCGTAAACACGCCTAATGCTCAATCCGTGCAACATAAAAAAACATCTTCATCAGAAATTAACTACGTAAACAACTGACTAATACTTTTTTGAGTGTAAAGTTTAAACTAAAGGGGTATTTGGCATTGCTTATCTGCTTATATATTCCAAGAATATTGAGTAAATAGTTCAAGCCTCAGTTGCTTAATAATAGAAATTTTAAGTAAAACCAACAATACTCACTTAGTCCAATATGCTACTAAACTGAATAAAATGTAAATGCCATCTTTTTTACATACTTGCTTTGAAGTGTGAATGAAGTGCTATTTTAACATGTCACCTCCAATTCAGTAGCTAGTTTCAAAGCGCAACTCTAATTCAATGGCTTACCCTTCTTCAAACTAATGAGCTTTATATATATAATAACTAAAATTAAAATAACCCGAGTGTATAGCAATGATTATTAAACAATATAAGATATATTTAGTCTGTCTACAACTATGAGAGACTAAAAACATATCAGTAATGAAAGGACATTCAGATTTGTGATGGTTACAGTGGTTTTGACCACTGAATGTTATACAGCTAGATTTCTAGCACTCACTTCCTATCCAAATATAACCTACTGTCCTACCCAGAATCATTTTCTTTTAATCCAATAATTTTAAGTAACAGCGTACTGTAATCTTTTCTCTAGTGTGCATAAAACATTTTTTACTATTTTTAAATCGATTGAGTAAATGCATTACCTATTTGATAGTGCTTTAGTAGAAAATGACCATAGTGCATTTTTAAGTACATATGAAACACTTGACTTGCCAACTATACATAAAGCTTGTTCAAGTTATTCATCACATAATTTATATGTTGTTTACATTTTAGACGTATAACTTAGTTTAGCATGTTTCTTTCCCTAAGTTGATTGCTTGACCCATACATATTCAAAAAGTCATAAGCAAATTTGTTGCAGCGAAACTCAAGAAATTGGTTATCTGCTTTTCAACAACAACAAAATCACTTTCTACTCGCAACGCCAAACACCCCTTATATCCACGTACAACATTAAAAACATCCCACATTCCTAACAAACAAAATTGACATAATTGAAACAAAATCATCACCTTACAGCTAAAGAAGCGAGATAATCATTAGGAACACGAATAGTATTTGCCCATTAAGTATGCGAGTATACCTTGAGCTTCACAGAAAAGTTTACAGCGAGGTCAAAGAAGTAATGATGTACGTGAAAAACCTCCATTCATTTTCTTGCAAATAATTTTATTCCAGTTTAGCTCTATATTGAAATAAACATGCATTTGGTAGTATGAGGGAATAAACCTGCATACCTTTGTACTTTTCAACAATTTTGGAAAAACCTCCATTTATTTTCCTGCAAATAATTTTATTCCTATAATGTGAGCACTAAGCATTATGCCGCGTCTAGTATTTTTAACTTATCATTTAGTGAGAAAAAATTACAAACTAACCATTAGGCCTTCTTTGTCCGGATACGGTATACCATAAACTCTTCGAATACTATCAAGGTCTTTGTTTCTTCTTCCAGTAAGCCACCGAAAACTCCTCTTATCCACTCGCGCTTATCCAATATATCTGTTAAGTAATCCATTATCAGAAAAAGGAACATAATTTCATTTTCTTTTGTCGATCATAGCAGCAAACATCCACTTCAAACCAATAACACCAACGCAATTGACCTCATGGTTGCTACGAATGTTAAAAATGTAAAGGTATGCATCTAATTTTAGTTTTTTGTAATACTACGATTTGTCCTCTTATCTTTTTGCAACTATGTTGCTCGCACAATTTCCTTTATTAATTGTGTTATTTCTTGTTGCACATATCAGAAGCGATTGTAAAAGTTGATTTTTTGCTTATGTGGGTTGTTTATTTCTTCTTGTTGGAATGGGAATAACTGTTCTCAAAATTAGGCGAATACAAATTTAATGGTCCACTATTTGCAAGTATGGTTGTATCCATGAAAGAAAAACTTAAAAAATATTTCAAAGAAATTCCACCGGTAATTAGTTGTGCCGTCGCATTGACCCTATGCTTTAACATTAGCAAGGTGGAACTACTTATCGAAAAGATTTCTATTGAATTGGAGTTGCATACGGAAAACATTTTCTTTGCAAGAGACGAAAAAAATTATTTTAACAAATGTTTTAAAGATTTATTTGATGTTTTTTAATAAATATGGTTCAACAAATGTTTCAACTAGTTCGGCTTCTTCATCGTTTTCTACAAATACTACCATGGATCAGATACTTGGCTTATTTTATAATTTAAGACAAGAAAGCACTAAACAGTCTAGGAGTGACCAATCATCGACTAATGAATTTGGGAGATATAATGAAACCGATTGTATAAACACTATGAGACCCGAAGAATTCACAAAATTTAATATTTTGGCTTGGTGGGAAGGAAGGGAATCTCAATTTCCCATTCTAGCCGCCATGGCCCGAGATTTACTAAGCGTACAAGCCTCTACGGTAGCTTCGGAATCCGCCTTTTCTATTAGTGGCAGGGTATTATCAATACGAAGAAAAAGGCTCACACCGACATCTTTGGAGATGTGTATTTGCTTGAAGGATCACTTGGACGCAGCCGAACGTATACAACACATTTCAAGTGACAGACTAGACTACAAAGAACAATTACACGATGTCGAGGTGGAAACGGGTTTGACAATATCACTTTCCAATGAAGAAATTGCTCTTGAAGAAGCTGCTAGGTCCTCCGAAGCCGAAAAAGAAGATCTCGCTCTCGAAGAAGCTCTAAATTAAACTTTCGAAGAAATCACTCAAATGTATTGACTTTGTGTTTCAAGTACTTTATGTTTGATGTATTATGAGTTTATTAAATAAAAGTTGAAGTTTAGTGAGTTTATTTTGTATAAAACGTGAACGTCCAAAAAAATACCAAAAACCCGAACCATGAAGCTGTTAATAGAACTGGAAAAAAAAGTTGAAAAAACTGGTTTGTAACCGGTTTTTCCAAACAAACCGTTACAAACCGACCTAAACCGGTTACCACCCGTCTGGGTTTTTTTTCCCTGAAATTCAAACTGAATCGAACCGGTTTTTGATCAAAACCGATTTTTGACCTTTGACTTCAAACCCGATCAATTTTTGGTTAAAACCGGTCTTGTACACCTCTAATTATTAGTCATAAAGAGAATAGAGAAATCTGAGTGGCTAATCGTAGTCTGTATTGAGCCAAACTTGGCCAAAGCGAAATAATAGTTGTTTTTCAAAATAAAAAAACAAAAAAGAAAAAAAAACACGAATACTAAAAACTCTTTTTTTCCCCTTGTTTATAGGAGATTTAGACCTTTTACCTGACAAAAATTCAAGATATAAATCATCATGATATAATTGATAGGATTAAACATATACAAAAGTTCATACCTTTACATAGGTCAAATTTCAATCCGTTACAAATTTATATCATTCAGTCATTCACCATGTAAGTGTTCAAAGTTCAAATTACCATGTAAGAAACGTTTCAACTTGTTTCCGAAAGACATGCTGGATATCTTAACAGAGGGGCATAATTCCCTTGCCTTTTTATCCTTGGTACTAGCCTTGAATTCACCTAATTTGGATGCAGTACGAGGTTAGCATTAAACTAAGCTAGTAAAAAAGGTTTGTGGTAAACATAGATTTAATGTCTACTCAGAGACCACTTGGTGTAACCCTAAAGGGCCTTCATAACTTTTTTTATACCTGAGTTTTCGACTCAACATTGCGAGCCGAATAATCGCAGGGCGACTACCCTTTTGGATAGCCCATAGTCGGCGCAGGTGAACCTCAGCTCCGTGGCCAATGGGGGATTAATTTTCTCCCCAGGGTTCGAACCCAAAACATCTAGAGACTTTCATCTAAGCTCTTACTGCTGGGTCACCCCATTGTGGTTAAGGGCCTTCATAAATTGGTTTAACCCTAAAGGGCATTTCATAACTTGGTGTAAAATCTATATGTTTCGTGCTTTTGGCTATTATTGCAACATATCAGATGTTTAAAAAACCCATAAACATTCCGTATAGAATTAAAGCACACCAATGCCCTAAAGATTCTTTTCGGACATGATAGAGATGTATGTCGTAAGTCCCCCTTCCAACAAAGGTTATATATACATCTTATACATTAACCTTCCATTTATCCATAATCGATCGAATATAATTCACATTAACAATGTTGCTCATATTTCATCAACTTTCATCTTCCTTTCTTTTTCCCTTATTCATGTTGGTAATTGCCATTCTTTCGAAATGGTATTTTACACCTTCAAAATCCCGGAAAAACCTACCACCTTCTCCATCAAAGCTTTCAATTATCGGAAACCTCCACCAACTAGGTTCAAGTCCCCACCGTTCTCTCCATGGCAAAATACACTTAATATATTGAGATGAATGAATGAAATTGTTGTTGGATTGTTTAAATGAGTATATTTATTTGGATATTAAAGTATTTGGGATGGTGCATGCTTATATAATTTTGTTCCTGAATTTCTATATGTTATTCTAATTGTACTTGTAAACAGATGTCAGCAGAAAATGACCGCACGTCCCACGGAGGAGACGGTGGCGTGATGATCGTCCCCCATCAAACGTTGTACCCCTACTGATGCGTGGGGCTTCTTGCTAACAAAGGAAAAATTTCTGGATTATTTTAATACAAGCCATAAATTTGATACATATATGAATTGCTTGCCTTGAATTTTAGACTTATCACTAACTTGATTTTGCCAGGCAAAGTAAAACGAAAGCCCAATTTGGGCTAGGGGAGCGGCAGCTGAATACCCGCGACAAGACCCGAAAATTTCGCTAAAAGGAGATCGCGGTAGCTAAAGGCCGCCGTCCCCGATCAATTTTGAGCATGGGACCACAAACCCTATACCCTCTCGGATTTCCCCATAGCGACTCACTGGTCTAACTACATCGTGGAGGTCGTTAGGAGTGTGCCGTTTACACCACCCACTTGGGAGAAGGTCCGAAGGAGCGGAAGGGCGCGATCATTTCGAGATTGGGGTATTATCCTTTTATATGTTTATTTCATTATCGTTCATTTATTTAATTAGGTAGTATTTATGCTAAATTCGTTTATTATATGTATATCATAGTAAATAAATATATATATGAAATTATATCTCTAACTCGGTTTTCGTTTTGTTGTATATATTTGCCAGACGCCAGTTTGACCTCAGCCGCACATGGATTCGCTTCGCCGCTGAACAGAGATCAGCGAGGCATCAACATGCACTTGGCAAAAAGCCTACAATACCAACAAGGCTTCTTTCAAGGCCAAGTATTGGAAGGCAGACCCCACCACCGGGGAATGGACGATCTGGAGGCTATCAGGCGCAACAGTCCCCGAGGAGATTACACTGCTAGTGGGGATAGTACATTAAGTTTTTGAATGACCCCAAGAACCTTGCTTCGAAGCCGCTCAAAAATCGGCTAAACGGCAAAATAGCGTGTCACATCTCGACAAGGAAACCCGTCGCTGGCTCGCCTTCGATAAAAAAATAAAAAAAAAAAAAAAAAGATGAGATGAAATAAACATATAAATATTTTACATACTTATATCATATAATCTGATTATACGACATTGGTGTGTTATATATTTGTCGTTTTTAATTAGTTTCATCTTATATGCGTGTGTATGTACATAGGCGAAGGGCCTCAAACACCTCAGGATTAAAACCTTCACTCATTGACAACCTATCTGGCGAACACTACACTATTATGGGAATTCCCTAAGAGTGAGGACCGCCGCATATATGTAAGATTTTGTTTTCAAAACACACTTTAATTAATTATCGAGAAATAACCGTACAAACCCTACTAAATATTTTACTATCTTGTGTTTTTGGTCACTAACATAGGAGGAGATGAAAAAAGGCTTGAGGCTACGGGGAGTACACGGAGGATGAGAACCATTGCGTTGGCAATAGGGGGTAAGCTCGTGGGCACATATCCCGGGTGGGTCTGGTATTCCAGCACAGGGCCATAATCCAGGCAAGTAACCCGCCCCCGAACAAGTCTCTCAGAGCTATGCATTAGAAAGGTATACTATATATGATGAGTCTTTTCAGAAGCGACTCCAAGTATTACTCGTATATGTTTAAGGATATGAGTTCGGGTGATGCTAGCGGGAGTGGCGGTGTGGTGATGACGAGGAAGGGTGGCGATGATTGGAGAGGGCGATAGTGAAGGATTAGTTATGTTTATATATTATTAGTATCTATCATTAATACTTTATGTTGATTTTGCGACATTTAAAACACCTGTTTCCCTATCCAAAGTTATGTTATATATTAGTTAGTAAGCACCCCGTTTAGTTATGTTACATATTAGTTAGTGAAATCCCCCGTTAAATTACTAAAATGAATCCCCGTTTTTAGATTTATTCCGGATTTTGACGATTTACTTATTATCTTTTAGCTTTTGGCTACAAGTTGTCATTTATTGTATTGCGTTGACTCGATACTTTGTATTTTATGTGTTGGTACAAGTGTGATTGAATCCATACGTTTTGATACAGGTTTTGTATTTTGGTTAGATTTTTTCCGAAAAATCCGAAAAATCTGAAAAAACCCTGCTGTGCAGGCTGTATTTAAAAAAAATGCAGAGTTTTCCCCAGCGACATGTCGCTGGGGAAACATATATTAATTTTTTTTAAAGTTATCCCCAGCGACATGTCGCTGGGGAAAACGGATATTAATATTTTTTAAAAAAAGGTTTCCCCAGCGATAATGTGTCCGTTTGGGAAACGTTTTATTAAATATTTAATAAAAATGTTCCCCAGCGACATGTCGCAGGGAAAACGTGTTTTTAAAAAATTATAATAAAACGCTTACCCCAAGCGACATGTCTCTGGGGAAAACGTTTTAAAAAAATTTAATAAACGTTTTCCCAGCGACATGTCGTTTGTATAGGGGAAAGTGTGCCGACCTGTGGCACTTGATCTTTTGACAGAAAAATGAGTGGGGACCCACCTCGTCGCTGGGGATTAACAGCTGGGGAATGAATCCTCACGACGCTTCCCCAGCGAGTATTCCCCAGCGTACATGTCGTCTGGGAAAACCTTTCCCCAGCTGAAATGTCGCTGGGAAAAGCCCCGACATTCGCCATGGAAAAGACTATGTTGTATGTTTTTCAAAATAGAAAAAAAGAAAAAAAAACCACGAATACTAAAAACGACTTTTATCCCCTGTTATAGACCGTTAAGAGATTAAACCTAATTACCCTGCAAAAATTGAAGATATAAATCATCATGATATAATTGATAGGATTAAACATATACAAAAGTTCATACCTTTACATAGGTCAAATTTCAATCCGTTACAAATTTATATCATTCACCATGTAAGTGTTCAAAGTTCAAATTACCATGTAAGAAACGTTTCAACTTGTTTCCGAAAGACATGCTGGATATCTTAACAGAGGGGCATAATTCCCTTGCCTTTTTATCCTTGGTACTAGCCTTGAATTCACCTAATTTGGATGCAGTACGAGGTTAGCATTAAACTAAGCTAGTAAAAAAGGTTTGTGGTAAACATAGATTTAATGTCTACTCAGAGACCACTTGGTGTAACCCTAAAGGGCCTTCATAACTTTTTTTATACCTGAGTTTTCGACTCAACATTGCGAGCCGAATAATCGCAGGGCGACTACCCTTTTGGATAGCCCATAGTCGGCGCAGGTGAACCTCAGCTTCATGGCCAATGGGGGATTAATTTTCTCCCCAGGGTTCGAACCCAAAACATCTAGAGACTTTCATCCTAAGAAGCTAAGCTCTTACCGCTGGGTCACCCCATTGGTTAAGGGCCTTCATAAATTGGTTTAACCCTAAAGGGCATTTCATAACTTGGTGTAAAATCTATATGTTTCGTGCCGCTTTTGGCTATTATTGCAACATATCAGATGTTTAAAAACCCATAAACATTCCGTATAGAATTAAAGCACACCAATGCCCTAAAGATTCTTTTCGGACATGATAGAGTTGTATGTCGTAAGTCCCCCTTCCAACAAAGGTTATATATACATCTTATGCATTAACCTTCCATTTATCCATAATCGATCGAATATAATTCACATTAACAATGTTGCTCATATTTCATAAACTTTCATCTTCCTTTCTTTTTCCCTTATTCATGTTGGTACTTGCCATTCTTTCGAAATGGTATTTTACACCTTCAAAATCTCGGAAAAACCTATCAACTTCTCCATCAAAGCTTTCAATTATCGGAAACCTCCACCAACTAGGTTCAAGTCCCCACCGTTCTCTCCATGCTTTAGCCAAGAAACATGTCCCTCTCATGCTGCTTCATTTTAGTCGAGTGCCAGTAGTTGTAGCCTCTTCTGCTGATGCATCTCGAGAAATTATGAAAACCCATGATTTGGTTTTCGCTAATCGAGTTAAATCTAGTGTGCCAAACATTCTTTCCTACAATGCTAGGGACATTGCATTTTCAGATTAAGGAGAGTATTGGAGACAGATTAAAAGCATTCCTGTTCTCCAACTTCTGAGTCACAAAAGAGTTCAATCGTTTCGTCGAATGAGAGAAGAAGAAACGGATTTGATCATCGAGAAGATCAAACAAATCAGTTGCCTTCATTTCCTGTGGTTGATTTGAGTATGTTATTGATGTCACTGACAAATGGTGTGATTTGTAGGGCTGCATTGGGACGAAAGCATGATGGTGAGAAGTTCAAAGAGCTATTTGTTAATTTTATTGAGTTACTTGGTGTTTTTAGTGTTGGTGATTACATCCCATGGATGTCGTGGGTTGATCGTTTGATTGGATATGATGTTAGAGCAGTGAAAATTACTGCAGATTTGATGCGTTTCTAGAAGGTGTAATTGAAGAGCATGTTGAACGAAATATACAAACATCTAGCGGCGATGATGATGAAAATAAAGATTTTGTTGACATTCTACTGGATATTCAGAACCAAAAGGATGCCAATTTTGTTCTCGATAGAGATACTGTCAAAGCTCTCATCTTGGTAATTACAGTTTCTAATCTTTAAATCATTGATGCATGCATAAATCTAAAATTTTGATGTGAAATTATGTGTGCAGGATGTTTTTACTGGTGGAACTGATTCAACTTACACAACTCTAGAGTGGGAATTTAGTAAATTGATACGAAACCCAAATGCAAATGAAGACGCTACAAATAAGAGGTACTAGAAGTAGTCCAAAGGAAAGCTTAAGATCACGAGGGACAACTTAGATCAAAATGCAGTACTAAAGGCTGTTGTTAAAGAAACTTTCCGGATGCACACACCACTCCCACTGCTTGTTCCCCGTGAATCAACCCATGATGTAAAAGTATTGGGGTACGATATTGCAGCAGACGCGTGGGCAGTAGAGCAAGACCCATGTTTAAGGGATCACCCAGAGGAGTTTCGGCCAGAGAGGTTTTTGGATAGTCCGGTCGACTACAAAGGGCTTCATTTTGAGTTAACTCCATTTGGCGTTGGTCGGAGAAAATGCCCTCATTGGACATCAATTTTGCATGGAATGTAAACGAGCTTTGTGTTAGCTAGTTTGGTGGGGGTGAATAAGTTTGAATTTGTGCTACCTGATGCTCAAAAGCGGGAAGATATAGACATGAGTTGAGACTATGGCATCCACGATTCGATAAAAATTACCTTTACAAGTGGCTAAGCAAACAACATAATCTTTTAATGCACTTCCGGGTTAGTACCACTAAAAACACTTGCGATTATGTGTCATTCTCGCTTGGCATGGTTAACATAATGTCGGTGTAACCTCTTTGTTACGTAAAGCTATCATATAATTTCTGAATGTACATGTATGTAAATGTTGTTGTTGTTGTCAATCTATTATGGTTTTAGATTCTTTTACGTAGTGTGCGTATTAGATAATGAGTGATATAAAATATATATTTTCAATGCATATGCAACAATTTGACTGATGTACAAATCTCCTGGATCACTTAATACTTAAAACACATAAATTTTGTTTGCAACTTTTTCATGTATGCGTTTTTTTGTCTTGCTTTCCCATACCCAGCCTAACGGGACAAGGTATCGTTGTTTTTTTTTCTTCTTATGCAACTCAGCTAGAAGTATTGATCGACTTTCTATAGCCCTTAGGGTTGTCGTTAAGAGAATGAATTTTATTACAAAGCTATCTATGAATCATTATGATTGGATGTCAATTCCGAAAAATATGGATACAATCCCTAAAAATCCGGATGCACAACAAACATTTAATTTTGATTGGATGATTTCATTTATTACATGAAATTGTAGTAAAAAGATTCCTCTTAACGACAACCCTAAGGGCTGTCATTAGCAAAACCCAAAAAATAATAATATAAAAGGAATACCTCGTCTAAAAGCATCTGCGATGTAAGAAAATTTCAGCGACTTTTTTGCTTCTTACACATTAATATTCAATTACAATCCATAAACCAATAAGTTATTTATATAAAATGATTCAATGCTAAATAGCCTTTTCAAAGTCTTGTATGTGTTTCTATATTGAATAATTATCAACGAAGTTATTCTTCATGGAAGACAAAAGACTTTGACAAGGATTTTCACTGGTCGTCGTTAAAATAGTTATTAGCTGAGAAAATTGACTTTTCCAAAAAGTTTAAAGTCACTGGCAGAGCTAGCATTGTTACATCTTGAAGTATACAAGCAATGACTTGGTGAAGAAATATTTGTGCA
>BQNB010034492.1:12742-29874 GCA_026074375.1 Tanacetum coccineum
GTGCTATGTCTTTGTTGGTTAATATGTTTGTTTCGAATTTCTAGTTTATGTTTTGGATTTTGTAAGACTTGTACGGATGGTAACCCCTATCATTCATACATTGTCGTTCTATTGTAGATGTTATCATGACACATTGTGTCTTGGTTTTTATTTCACTATTTAGTATTTCTCTATTAAGATGCTTGTGCTATGTTAATATCCTTTCATGTCGCGCCTTGCGTTTCCGCCTTGGCGGGGTGTGACATTAGTACTGCTGCATAAAGATTACAACAGTCAGAAGATAAAAGATATGTCAAGATGTAAAACACAAAAAAGTGTGTGTGTGTGTGTCTAGGCGTCAAGTCCTCTAAGTAGACGCCTAGAATTTGTGTGTTTCAGCCTCAAGGATATTTGATTCCTTGTTATAGTTTAGATAATACGTTCTAGAATTGATCATCTCGAATTGGGGCTGTTAGGAACGTTTGGTTATTAATGAAGAAACGCCTTGTTGAATATCATTGTTCTTATGTTAATTCCGCTACACATATTCTATGTTCAATGTTATTGTTAATCCTAGATTAGATCTAAACAATCTGAGCTTACAACGATTCTTTAGTTTTCACAGAAAGAATGATTATTCTAACCCTGGTGTAGGAACTAACCATGTTACCGCCTCTATCACTTAATATACTTAAAAAGCACAGAAACTCTTTCAGAGAGGGTTAATAATATGTATAGGTTATTACACTAGTTCTTGGGATAGTTGGGATTAATCACTATGATCTTGTTGCCCCACCTTCGTGACTTTCGGGGTATTCGAGATCACAAGAATTATAGGGCAGACTAAAGATATCTATTCAGGTCTGTTGACTTTAGAAACCACTAATGAAACCATGGGATAACATTGCACAAGAAAGCATAGTTATAACAGTAGTAATGGAATGGCTAGGCTAGCACGCTTCTCTCCCTGATTACTTATGTCTCTTTTAATTTCTGCATATTTACTTTCTTGTTAATCTCAATATCAATCTTAAAACTATTTTAAAATGTGACACTTCAAATTAAAACTAATTGACACTTAGCTCTTGGGATGACCTCGAATTTACCATCTCTACACTACTCACGATCGGGTTCTCTGCCCGTTAGTGCGTTTATTAGGTGAATCGAGTTTTATAAATTTAAAACTTGAATAAAATATATTTTAAAATAAAATACGCATCAGTTATCCACCACGGATGCAAGACAAATTTATTGTTTGGAGTTATCTCCCAATTTGCACGTATATAAACCATTTCTCCTATGTCCTTTAGCTATCATTCTTTCATTTTTACTAATATCACAATCTACTTTAGTAAAGCTAACTACACAATCATCATCACATAGTTGACCTACGCTAATCAAGTTAAAAGCTAGACCACTAACATGCTTAAGATTGGTAATTGTAATGGAGTCATGAGTAATATTACCTCTACCGACGACCTTGCCCTTTAGGTTGCTCCCAAATACGACATGTCCACCATCATACGCCTTATACGAAGTAAACAATCTTCTATTCCCGGTCATGAACACTATCCATAATCCAATCGTCCGTTAGTAGATCGCATTTAAGACATACCTATATGCAAATATGAATTCGGGTCGTGGTACCCATTTTTTTGGTCCGTTGTGGTTAGCAAATATGGTGCCCAAGTTAACCATTCTTGGGTCTTGTAGTAAGGCACATAGTTTATGTAGGCCGTGCCTTGAGAACGCGGACCAAGGATTGTTTTGGAAATCATGGGAGTTTTGGAAGTTTGGTCCAACGCTCCAAGGTGTTTTTAGCCTTTGATTTGGGTAGGAGTTTTCTCTCTTTTGGAAAGTGCTACGTTAATGATGCGAAGACCTTTGGTTTTTGTAAAAATTTCTTCTTCTCGAAGAATAATTGTTTTGAAAAGAAGGTCTTCGAGCATATGAGTTTGAAGGTCTCATATGTGGTGTGGGTAAGGTCTTTGATCATATGAGGTATAGGGTCAACTCGAGGTCGTGTGTATCCAAGTCCATTGTGAGAGCTAGAGTGATGTCCTTGGTGTATTGTTTCCACTCTTTTAATGGGGGCTTGAGGACTTCAAGTGTTTGCAAAATAAGTTTGAGGGACAACGGGTTTAACAAAGCTAGCTGATGCAATTTCTTTTTGACTTTGTTTTACAAACACTATTGGTTTGTTTGGACTTGTGAAAGTTGTTTTATCATTTTTTTGAAAATCCAAGACCTTCCTTATCTTAGGACATATTTTGACGACTTAACATATCATCCAAAGCAATGCTACTTTCTTTGAATTTTGAAAAATTCAATGCTTCATCTTGAAGTTTAGAAACATTGCACTTTAAAGAGTCAACCTCTTTGGTGAGTACATCATAATTTTTGCAAGGTTTAACCACCTCTTTATTACTTGCAAGTTTCTTTACTTCAATTTTAAGATCATTGATTTTACTTAAAAGTTTTGAATTTTCATTTTCAAGAGCCCATTTTTCTTTTAAAAGTTTTTCAAAAGTTTTAGTAAAATCTTTGTTAAACTTTAGGAGTTCCTCATTTTCCTTTTGCAAATCAATAATATTTAAATCAATATTAGAACTAGATGGTTTGGATACTACCTTTTGAGATACGATAGCCATGAGACATGTTTCGTCATTGAGTTGTATGTCATCATATTCACTATCGCTCCACGCTCCTCCAATAAAGGCATTGTTCTCATTTGGCTTTCTACACTCACTAGCGAAGTGGCATTATATTCCGCAATTGTAGCATGCTCCATTTTTATTTGAGCTTTCACCGCCTTTGTTTTCGAAGCCATTATTGCGGCCTTTACCGAACCGATTTCCGACATTACCAAATCAGGCCGCGTCCGAACTGATTACCTTTGCGAAAGAACTTGCGGAAGTTCCTAGCCAATAAATTGAAAGCCTCAGCTTCTTCTTCATCAATGTCTTCGTCAATTCCTCTTTGACTATCACCATCATCACTAGTTTGCTCCCTAGTTACTTTAGCTTCAAGAGCTAATGACTTGACCTTTTCTTTTGTAGTCTTGGAAGTTACGCCGTCATTATCCAAGACCATTTCGTAAGCTTTAAGGTTTCCAATTAGCTCGTCAAGAGGAAGAGTAGATAAATCTTTGGCTTCTTCAATAACCATCATCTTGGCTCTTCATTTCAATGGAAGAGCATGAAGAAACTTTCTAACATAATTCTTGCAAGAATAGTCCGGATCTAACGATTTGAGACTAGTCACGATAGCACTGAATCGTGTGAAGCCGCTATCAATAATTTCTTCATTAAAGATTGAGAACCTCTCATATTCTTGAGTGAGAAGATCAATCTTGCAATTCTTAACTTGTGAATTACCTTGGTGAGTGATGATGAGTGTATGCCAAACCTCCTTGGTGGGTTTTCACATGAAGACTCGCTCGTACTCTTTGCGGGGTAGAGCATTGTAAATGGTCATCTTGGCTTCTTCATTCTTACCAAGTTGTTTCTTCTTGATGTCGTTGAGAAGTTCATATGGCGTTTCCTTCATTAATTTTGTTTCTTTGTCTTCAACTTTGAAATAAAAATTGTCGTTTTGGATGACTTGCCGACTTCATATAAGTCTCAAAGCGGGATTTTCAAAAGCAAAACCCATTTGGTTCTAGCAAAGGTGGTCTTATCATAGAACACCCCTCGACGTAGTTCTACTAAGTCGTGGATCTTAACTCAACTTTTTCAAAAATAAGAGTTAGAATTTCAAATTTTTGAAAAAGAAGTTTTCAACTTAAAACAAATTCTCGGGAAGGTTTTAACGCTTGAAAACTTGAGCAAGGTTCTCTGATACCAATTGTAGAATCGTAGAGGGGGTGAATACGGTTTTCTTGACTTCTTTGCAGTTTATAAATCTTCAAGTCTCGAAAGAGCCGAGTGGTGTACTATACTATTTTGCAATAAGAATAATACGTAGATAGGGAGAATAAGAGAGAAGAAAAAACACCACGATATATACTGGTTCGGGAAGGGGGGTTTAGTCCTTCCGTACGTCCAGTTGCGAATCCACGGCACCGATACTATTCCTAGTATAATTCTTATGGTGGACTATAAACCGTATTACAAATTAACTCCGCCGACTTTCAACAAAGCTCGACGCTCACACAGAAGAGTTACTACCTATGGTATTCCGCCCACGGAATCCACCCTTAAGAACCCGTGTTTTGACTTAACCTATAACTCTAGAAGCCTTCCCCTTGGAATCTTTCCAAAACTCTAACTAGATCCCCAATGATCTAGGCTTGATCCCATGGATACAAGACTTTCCTTACAACTCTATTGTATAAAAAGATAGATGGTGAACCAAGTCCTAACCTAGTGTAGAGACTCGATTCAAATAAAAAGGGTATGAAAAAGAATACCCTCGACAAAACACACATGTATGGATTAGGTACTTGTGTGGATCTCTTGCGGAGATGTGTTCACTTTAATAGAATGATAGATGAGAAGTTTGGAATGCTTGATGTTAGACTTATAGGATTAGAGGAGAGAAAAGAGGGGAAATAATGTTTGCAGGGGGTAAGGAATACAAAGGCCAAGGGTGGGTATTTATAGGCCAAGAATCCTAAAATGTTGAAAAACATCTCGAGTCTGACGCGTTGCCCACGCGTCAGCGCGTGGCCAGCGCCCCAGATTCCCGACTTTGTTTTTCTTTAGGATCTTGGCATTTTAAATACGTGCACTTGTTAAACCCCTAATTGTACTTCATACTATGACCTTTCAATCATTCTTATACTGAAGGTCAACCAACTCAAATAGCCATTTGATAAAATGTTTGTGAAGTATTAAAAGCGTTTTGCTTATTCGATAAAGTAGAGATAGAAAAGAATTATCGAAAGGGGCATTTTGGGTATTCCTCAAAGTAGTAACTAGCCTAGTTGGAATCCAACTAAAGATAAAAATGGCTATTTAGGAACCAAGATAATATTCTTGGAATATTCTTTGCTTGGTAAGAAGGGGGAGAATTTGAAATTTAAATTTCAAATCTATTAACACACATGTTGGATAAGGATGGATGAGTTGTGCGTGAGTTATCGTGATGTGATGGAAGGAAGCCTCACAAGCTTGTTCAAAAATGAATGGTGAGGATGTGAAGAAGAGAGGTGTGTAAGATAGGTGATATGGCAAGATCAAGGGTAATAAAGAGGTTGTGTTTGTTATGTGAGTAAGAAGAGAGTGTTTGTGAGATAAGTTGTGTTTGTTTGAGATGGAGCATTAATCTAAGGGTTGAGAAGAGAATGAGAGAGTTTGGATTGATGAGGTGGCTTGATCAAGGGTAGAGAAGAGAGTATGTTTGTTATGTTTATTTAAGAAGCAATCCAAGGGTTGAGAAATAAAGAATGTGTAAACTTGGATTGGTGACATGCCTTGATCAAGGGTTGAGATTAATAAGTATATGTGTGAGTGTAATTTAAATTCATTGGGGAAGAAGGTGAATAGTGAGTATGTGGTGGAGAATGTTTTGAAAAGATATAGAAGATATTGGTTGGGAATGTGGGAGACATAGAGGTACAACAAGTACAAAAGAAGTACATTATGTTAGGGAATATGAGTTGGCATTGTTGGAGGTTTATTTGGAGAAGGTTTATGTGAAGAAGGGTGTTTAGGCTTAAAGAGTGTTTAGGAAGATAAGTATGGAGTTAATAGGATTTAGGAGAAATCAAATGATCGATTTAAATTAATAATCACATTGTCAATAAAAGAGATAAGAGTAGGCATTGTGATTATGGGATGGTTTAATGAGGAATATGATTAGAGTATGTGTAGAGGAGATGAAATCACTTATTGGGTAAGAAGGGTAAACAAATGATTAGATAGAATGGGTAAAAGGAGTGTATAGAAGAAGTGACGACTTAAACATGCGAGGAAATAATGTGAGTTTGTAAAAACATTTGTATGGAAGTGAGAAAAGTCAAATATAATTAACTTCCAAATACCACAAACTCAATTAGTCATTTAGACTTTAATCCATGATAATTAACAATGGATTTGATCACCAAGTGCTTTGCATCTTAAGTAAAGCATATCCCATAACGAGAAAGGGTGCATTTACGCAAAGTAACCTTTGACTTAGCTTGACCAATAAGGGAGTAAAACCCATTACGTGATTAGGAACAACGTAAATCCGAATTAGGGTCAACTGATTACTTCTGCTCGTTGGCATGTTGAACGTGTGATCATACTAAGTTTAGAAATAAGTTTTGGCCTTGGCTAGAGGCGTTTGATAAAATATTTGAGTTGGCATTTTATGGACAAACGAGAGGATTCGTTTTTGCTAATATCTAAGTCTAAACATCATTTGGAGTATTCCCAAATGCTCAAATATCATGTACATACCTTTATTGAAGTGTCCACATGTGTCGGGTAAGAGGGAAGCCGACAATTGCTAAATTCGTAAAACAGACTTCGCCTGTGGCGCGCTGGCACGAGTAAAAAAAGTCTGGTTTTGGGGATTTAGGCTATCGTTTGTGATTTTATGTTTTACGGATGTTTATTTGTCATCATTAAAACATAAAGGAGATCCTAATCAATGTTGCACCAACAAACAATATTAAAGAGATTAAGTTAGACAATCCCGAAGATAAAAAGGTCATCATCAACCTGGAATACCCATATCAACCTATCACAATTTGAATCAACCTCCAACCTAAGGTGAAAAATCAACTAGTTAAATTACTAACAAATAGTCTAGACGTATTTGCCTCGAAACTGTCAGACACGACCGAGGTCCGTAGGGAATTGGCAGAACATGGTCTAGGCCTAAACCAATATGCACCCGCTATTAGACATAAAAGACATAGTCTTTCTTTAGAAAGGTATCAGGCTATGGATTCCCAGGTCGTGAGCCTAATTCAGACAGGTATTTTACGACCCGTTCAATATCATACGTAGGTCGCAAACCCAGTCAAGGTCAAGAAAATCAATTGTATGACGTATGTGTGTCGACTTCACCAGCATAAACAATGTATGCCCAAAGTATAACTACCCATTACCTCCCATCGATTGGAAGGCGAAATCCCTTGTTAATTTGAATACAAATGATTTATTGACGCATACAAGGGGCACACCAAATTTTAATAAAAGAGTATGATGATGACAAAACCACATTATACACTAATCAAAGCTTATTTTGCTACACCAATATGCCATTCGGTCTGAATAATATGGGCGCCACCTATCAGGCACTGATAGAAAGATATTTCATAGCTCAAATTGGCGTCAATCTTAAAGCATATGTCGATGATATGGTCACCAAAAGCAAAAGAGAATATGCCATATTACACGACATCATTGAAATATTCCAAAACCTCAAGTGTATCAACATGAAGCTAACCTCAGTCAAATTTACGTTTGGGGTAGAAGAAGGTCAATTATTAGGTCACATAATCGACGCCACAGGAATCAAGGCAAATCTCAAGAAGATTGAGGCAATATTGAACATGACTCCACCCAAGAACTTGAGAGAAATACAAAGCCTAAATGGAAAACTCACAACTCTCAAACGGTTTCCATCAGGGGCATCAAAAACAACTACGATTCTTTAAAGTTGTGATTGAGTGCAACAAAAAGAATGTATACGAATGGACTGGGAAACCTGAAATAACATTTCAAGACCTCAATGTATTCCTAACCAAGCTATCCACCCTAACAACTCTGATACTTGGTGAAACTCTCACCATGTATTTAGCAGTCTCTTAAGAAGCCATCGGTTCAATGTTCCTGTCAGAAAGAAACAAGGTACAAAGATCAATCTATTTCTTCAGCAAGGTCTTGCAAGAAGCAAAAGTCAACTACCCTCAATAGGAAAAACTCGTATTTGCCATGTTATTGTCATCAAGGCGGTTCAAAATGTATTTCTAAGCACATGTGATTCATGTCCTAACAAACAAACCATTAAAATAGGCTTCTATCGAACCACGAGTACACATGCCGGATGTCAACATGTTCAATCAAACTAAGTAAATACAAAATCACATGTGGATCCAGGCATGGAATCAAGGGAAACTTCATGGCAGATTTCCTCGTGGAGGTTGATACACCCACTACAGTCACACCAGGCAAAAAGTCAAAAGCACAACTAAAACCCACGGGCCAAGCAGATTAAACCTAAACTTTATACACTGACGAAGCCTCATATAAAAAAGGATCAGAGGCAACATTAACATTCACAAGCCCGTAAGGGCACCATTTCACGTATACCGTGAAGTTCAACTTTTATGCCTTCAACAACGGCAGGAGTGTGAAACGCTACTAGCATGTTTACCATATTAACCTTGGTTGAAATTCATATTAAAAAGTTAAAAAAACATTAATTAATTTGTTAAGAGTAAAGTGTCATTCTGAAAAAGTAAGAGAGATAATGCAGTAATAATTATGCTTTTTCCTAAATTGTGTATTTTTTGTCAGGGGACAATTATTTTGGGACGGAAGGAAAACCTGAGAGGGAAACATGGTAGCACGACAAAAATTTAGGGGGCTCAACCAAGGTTTTCAAGGTCGAGATCCTACTTAGGACCATTTTCATCTTTGCAAGATCGAGATCGACAGTCGCATCGGGATCTTAAGATCCTAAAATAATGTCATTTTCTTAATAGTTGTTTATTATTTTACAAATCTATGATTACTATATATTATAAAAACAATATTAAATGTTTATTTCATAAAAAATGTTGTCATAAATTATGATTATGAAATATTTAAGAAGATTAACATGTGGTTTTTACATATACAAATCACAACCTATAAATTTGTAGATTTTTTAGTTGGTGGTTCTAGAAAAGTAAGATCAGATCGAATTAGATCTTAAGATCCTATGGTTAAGATCAGGATCTCATAAGATTTTAACCCTGCAAAGACCCTATGTAAGATCCAGATCATTTTTGCTTGCGGTATCGTAAAATCATAAGACCAGGATCGGGATCTTAACAATTATGACTCAACTATCAATCCAGTATCATATCACTTATACATGATATAATACTATAATAGGGGAACTTGGTAGCGTATCAATATTAGTGACCCAAGCCCACTAATCACACGCACATATCAAGCCCATTACCAAGGCCCATCAACAATACTTGGTAGAGGTTTGACTGTTATTTCAGGCCACACTTGGCCTAACAAGACTCATGAGGACGTACAATACGTACACATGAGACAACTATTCCCCAATTGTCACTAACGGTTAAGATGTGCAATATGAATTATGACAACGGGGACAAACGACAAGTACTATCTTGTACGATCCAAGGAGGAGAGGCCACATGTCCTCCTTGCATGCTCATTGGATGATCAACGCATGGTCTCCCCATGGCCGTTGATCATCCATCAACGTTTTATCTCTAAACCATATTTGCCTCTATATAAATAGAAGGCACCATACACAACTTCAACAAGTTCACACACCTGGGCAAATATTGTTTCTCACACAATAACACACACACATGGTTTTTAAGTGTTACCCGAGCTTCTTGATCTTTATCAATTCATCGGGTTCTTACCACGAGAAACCAAAAAACACAACCATGTAAATCCACTCTTAATACCTATTTACATGCCATACTTAAACACTTATAAATCCATCAAATGTATCTTTAAACAAACACACCGTTAATGGTGTTTGTCTAACCGTGTTTAATTTGTTCATCGAGTATTAAAAACTTGATAAGCTCGTAAATTAGTTTTCTGAGCTATTATATCTATAACTTATATGCTAAATAGATTAGTATATTGAGCTTGTAAGTTTATGAAAATTTCCATAAGCTTTTAAGATCGCAAAACAAAGTTAAATAAACACCCCTTTAATTATGTTAAGATAACTTTGATTGTATGACATTATAAAAGATTAAAAGTGGATAATTTTACTTAGATTTAAGTAGGAAAAATAGTAAGGTATAATACGTAACTAATATTGTATTTTCAAGTTTTTAATTGAAGAGAATTTAAAAATAAAAAGTAAGAACTTAATTTTGAAAGAAAACAAATCCCCAATTTGTTTGAGACTCTATCTTTTATTCCTCTTTTAACACAAAAACATCTATCTATAATCTATAACCTATATAAAAGAGAGTTTTGAAAAACTCATCTTGGCTCAAAAATGTAAAAAAACGCCACGTGTATAATCAACAAATAATCAACGACTTACAAGCTTTCTCCTCTTTCAGCATTTAATGTAAACAAAAACCCTACTAAAACATTTAACCTCTAAAGAAAACACACGAGCAAAAATCAAATCATGTATAATCTTGTGAGCATGAACAATCAAACCGCCTCGTTAAATTAAATTTTCATGAATTAATTTTGTCACCATTAACCCTAAATCAAGTCACCATTAGTATTGCTATTGAAAAATTCATTTAGAGAATCTTGTCAAAGAAATATGACCTCACACCCCCAACATGGTTATGTGAATAAATGAATTTTGGGTTTATGCGTGATCTAAAAATCGAACACAAAATTTAAGTAAGAATTTTGGCTCAATTAAATATTGTAAGTTGTTTTTTTATTACAAATCATTATTACACATGTTTATATTTTATTGTTGATTTTGTTTTAGGTTTTTTTTCACCTCAAATTGAAAATTTATTAAAGCTCAATGGTCCATTGAAGATAAATAAAAAGGTAAATTCTGTGTTGATACATTAGGGAAAAAGTAGTAGAAATTATGGAGATGGATCCGTATTTAATTGCAGAGCAAAAGAAGAAGAAACAATAATAGTTGGACTTGAAAAGGCTGAATCTATTGCTCTAAGCATGTTGTGATATGGTAATTTCAATCCCGATAAGCACTTTAAACTAAGAAATTCCAAAGACCTTATTTAAATTTTGAAACACATTTTTTAGTGTTTGGATGAAATTACTAATTTCAATGTAAAGGGTTATTTGAGATTGCTTATTAAGTGTATCTCTATTGCATTTTAGTAGTACTTCTAGGCTCAATATCCTTTAACCATTCTAATTATTTTCCCATCCCTAAAAATATATAGGCGGAATGATAAGTTTGTTGTTACTACTGGTTCATATATTTTTAACAAGATGGACAAGTCTGTTCGAGATGCCCATGAATCTTAGGTAGGATCTTCTTATATTGTGTTACATATAAACTACAACTATTGTGTTATAGTTTGCTCTAATATGTTGGTTTCCAATTGAATTGAGTTAAATATAATGAATGACCATCATTCTCAGCTTTGAATTCTTGCTCCATTTTGAGAAAAAATTGGTAAGCATTACAGTCGGTTTTTAACATTAACTACTATGGAGTATTATTCTACAAAAGGCTATTACGATAGGTATCTAATTAATAGATGCTATACTGGGCTCTCTTGCTTATAATGTGCAAACAACTACTATTACCAGTATAATTAATTAAGACAGTTAGAAATGAGTATCAGTCCAAAAGGCCATTATAAGCTCTTTTTGCTCATTAAAAGCTGTCTTTTTCCATTATAAGTTGTTCTTTGAACATTACATGCTGTAGTTTCCTTATCATAAGTTGGTTTTGTGCTCATTATAAACTGTCTTTTCTTTATAGGGATGTTTGGTTGCTATTAAACTGATTTAGTGTTGAAAGTTGTATTTGAGATAACCAAATATTTTGTAATAGATATGGAATGCTAATTTATTAGACTTCTGGTAGGGATGGCAAAAAAACCCGAACCCAATGGGGAAATCCAAAACCCGAAGGTTTTGGGGCGGGGCAGGGCATGCTTATCGGGTTACGGGGTGAGTTTTAGGGCATTAACGGGGATTCTTATCGGGTTTGGGGCGGGGACGGGGCATAACATCCCCAACCCGCCCCGCCCCGCCCCGAAACTATACATACATATCGATATATTATTTTCATATATTGTTATGTTAGTATTTACGTAATAAACCAATATTATCAAATTTTGGTAGTATTATATCTTTGCAAGATTGCAAGTTGTGATTAATAAAAACTTTTTTGTGTAATGTTTTTTAAAGAAGTTTTTATTTTTTTAACGTGGTTATAATTATTTATGTATAATTTCTTGAAAACTTATGAACGCTACTAATTATTATATTATTAGTGGGTTCTTGTATATTCATATTATTGCATGTAATCACATTTGTAAAAATATGGCGTAGAAATAATAATAAACGGAGAACAGTGTGTATTTGGTGGAGCAATGCGCTCGTAAAGTCGCCCCGATAAGATCTCCAACGAGAACTGGAGCGGGTTTTGGGGAGCATCTCACCCCAATGAAGCGCCCCGATAAGATCCCCATTGGGGATCCGGGCGGGTTTAGGGCGTGGTTTGCTAATCGGATTTGGGGATGGAGGGTGGTCGCCCATCCCCAAACCCGCCCCATTGCCATTCCTAACTTCTGGAAACTATAATTGCAGTGTGGTATGTGAGCAGTTGCATTCTTGATGGGTTTTTGGGTAGAAAAATTAGTCTTAGTTATAAAAAGATGCATAACAACATTGTGAGTCTTGCAAAAGTAAGCAACAACGCATTGTATTACATTAACCATTTACCATGTTGTGTGGCTACTGTCAATATATACAATGCATTTACAAAATAAAGTATAAATGAAAGTCTTATTTTGGATTGATGCATGAGTTCGCTTTGCTTAACTATATACAATTATACTGTATAATGTTATACTTTGTATTATGCATGGAGCTAGGAAGCGTTTTGACAAGGCTCATCCTCTTTATACCAGGTACCTATAGATTATTGCATATATGGGTGTTAAATTCCAGTATTGACTTGTCATTATGTATTTATATCTGTAACTTTTTATGCAGATACATGACAAATATTTATTATTAAGGAAGAGTTCTTGGACAGAAATAGCATCTGCTACAGAACAGGTATATGTGTTGGTTCGTATAAAGATGAATTAGATAGTATGCAGTAGTTTACTGATAGTTATGCATGGGTAACCATCGTCATTTGGAATTCTAATCTGGTAGAAAGACATTCCAGGAACTTTACAGTGCCATAATGCATTTTGAACCAGCTCTCTTCAATATGTTACTTCATCGTTTATCCAACCACCTATATATCCTCATTATGCATATGTTCTATCTTTAAATGACACAATTTCATTTATGTAAAATAACTACATGTTTATGTGCTTTCAAACGTCGTGGCAAAGAAGAAATTTGATTTTCTGGAATCTGTGAGTGAGGCAATAGCCTTTTTGCTTTCGATGTTTACTTATAAATAAGGTAATTCATGTTTTTTGTTTTATCTCTTGAGGTCAAACATGTATATAAAGGCTGACGAGTAAACAAACTATATGATTTGAAAGTTGCCCATATTATGCTATTATAATTGGAATTTATTATTATGTAACCGTATCTAATGTACTAAATTGTTATAAAAAGAATTTTCTATAAGTTTTTGACAAAGACAGTTTAAGGTCAACCCAACTAAGCACGACCCATTTGGATACATTACCTAATTTTATTTGTAGTAATTACCTACTATTGAACGGGGAAAAAGAACCCATGTAATATTGGACGTTGGATGTGGTTTGCAAGTTTTGGAGGGTAACTTTTTGAGTGTGATGTTTATGACTAAAGTGATTTAGCAGGTACGAATTTGATAACATAAATACATGATTTAAAATTTCCTTTTTCTTCTTGCTACACATTGTTGGATTATCATATAGAAATAATAGTCGTTTATGCATGAAAGGTTTGTTACATCGATAAAAAAGGATTAGCGTGCTTATTTTTTTGTTGATTTTTCTTTAGGTGAGTCGCCACCCTATAATTGTTGGCTGTCACTGCGAGGGCAAAAGCTGGAAAGTTTGGGCATTTTATTCAGCTTGATCTTGTGTGTGTCCTTGCCCTGCAGTACGAAGATGGTGAAACATTTCAATGGAGCAAGATTATGACCTTTATATACAATATTATTCTTTGTAAAATCTATTGTGACCACTACAGTACCATGCCTATAAAGGGTAGTGGCAATAAATCTTGCAAACTTAAGTTCAAAGAGTAGTCACTTATCGACAGAAATCCACATCAGGTAATAATAATATTCAAGAGTTTTTAGGGATATGAACGATATTGTTTTTGTATAAGAAAATGGGTCAAAACATATTCAAGAGTTGCAAGTACATTTTATACATACGAAAATGCAAATAATCTCTTTTTTTAATGGTTATGTGTTTTGCTAAGACCAAATTCAAACCCTTAAACATAATTATTAGCTTATGTGCTGTCAAAACACAATGTTGTATCAGCTTACTTAAACATCTTAAGTATGTTATTTAAATGACGATGTGTAACTGATGTGCTTTAGGAGTGTTTGGATATGCGTTTTGTGAAGTTATCATAGCAATTTAATAAAGCATAATTAGGAGTAGATAATAATATAACTAAAGTTATTAGAGGTGTCTACATTTATCTCAGTATCAGTTTAAAATTATTCCTAAATATCGTTTATTGTAGAGGTTGTGTTAATGTTGATTTTTTGTATCTTTTTCTTCAACATATTGATAGCTTTTCTTGTGCGAGATCAAAGAGAAATGGTATCTCCTTTTAGATACTGGTTTATTCCATTAACAAGAAATACATCCAAATTTTTGAAGTTGGCTACTCCAAGGTTTTCATCGAGCAACCATGGTTTAAGTTTTTATGCAAATAAATTCAGTATGCTAATTTTTATGTTATTGTTATCTCGCAGTCATCTCTTCGATGCAGCCCTCGAGACCTATTGAGACTCCCGCATACATTTCTGGTGAGGTTCTCTCTCTTTCATATAAAGCTTTTTATAGTTCTATCATTATAACTTTTATATGGTTATCTACACCGTGCATTAAAAAAGGACACACAATTTCTTATATAAATGTGGGATATTTTTTCATATATATTGCTTATGTAGAATCTTTTATCAGCTGAATGATAATTATTATTGAAATAAGCTATCCCAAATATGCAATCTGAGGTAGCTTACTAAAACAACTTATCTTATTGACTTTGATATTTTGTTACTAAAAGTAGTTTTTTTAAAAAGTGCTTGAGGATTCTTATTCAAAACTTTTTAATTTTAAAAACATCGAGCAAATAAATATTTCTGTACTTTTGTAAGCAAACTTCCACATGTACGTGTCATGAAGAGGAAGTTCCAGAAAACTACAGAGGCAAGCCGGAAGAATCCCTTGCTATTTATGTAGCAGAAGTAGGGATCGCTACCGCAGCAGAAGTCGCAACAAGAGTCCTATGGCAGATAACGTAGCAGGTCCATATACTTTTACTCATAAATGTTAGGATGAGTTTAAGTCGTTAATAATGAATTATTACTTGATACTTCCAAGTTGGTTGGTGGCTGGGTTACTCAAAAGATTTAGATGATCCGTTTGGCAGACTCATACGCAGAACACCAAGTGTAGGCAGATTTATTGGAAAAAGTTATAACCCAAGGTATATTTATAAAGATGACAATGACAACACCATAGTTTTCTGCTTATGGTTTACTGAATAGTCACAACCATATTTTTCATTACAGACAATTAATCCCTTTTTTATGTTATATCATTTGTTTACTGATCAACAAATACGACTGGTCATACAAATAGAAAAATCTGAAGTTTAGATGATTTGATTTTGTAGATTTCTTTTTAATGAAAGTTGCGTTGATTACAAGTATCATGAACATCGACTTATTGAGAAGGAAAAAGCTCTGGCTTATTATGTGGACTCCCAAACATCGCAAGCAGGTTTGTTCATAACCACTCATATTGTAATTTCTTGGTGATAAGCTCATATAGGCATGGCATATTTTGTGCACCAGGGTGATTTATGTTAATGGTTTTCATATGCTGTTTTGCTAACATATATATAAATGTTACGATGCACATAGTGAAATTAGTTAAATTGATAAGTGCTTTTAATATACTAGCAGGGTACCCGCGCGTTGCGGCTGCGGGTACCCTGTAATCAAAAAAGTTCGCGAGCAATACTTTTTGATAACATGTTTTTCGTGACAATAACTTTACGCATGGCGAGAATTTTTAAGAATAACTTTATAGCACACTACTTTATATTAAAATGTCAAGTACATGTGCATTAGAATGCAATATCGATACGAAAAAGGAAGTCAATAGTATTACAAGATTGTGATGATTCACGGTGAAAGGTATTAATTTGCTAATCATTACATGTTGTGTAACATTCGTCACAATATTATATAACGATTAAACATATGGAATCTTTGTAGTTTGTATGTTTACACGTTTTCATACATTATAAATCACCTTAAACTCTTCCTACTTTGACATGCACAATTCAATCGAATATATTAGCAAAACGATTTGGATTTCACCAAATTTGTACTAACATACATACATAGTTGATAAATGTTTTTTGAATATGTAATGTTTCAAAACAATAAATGTTCATAACTAAACAATTAATAGCTTTAAACAGTTAAATGTAAATTTTTTATTGTTGATAGCGTTAATTATTTGTACATACTGCATATTAATTTATATTTTATTTTTTCATTTAATGCTCTATGTTCATCAATTAAAACAAAAATAGTAATTTGTGAAGTTTTGTGTTATAAAGGTTTGTACAATAGGTTTGAAGAGTTGTATTACTTAAATTTTTTGGAGAGATAGTGCAATATCTTTTATATGTAGTATAGATTAATTTAAGCACAAAAGTGTGATATATATTGATGGGCAAGTTGTAGCAACCTAATCTAAGATGGAAACTGATTTCACCTATTTTTTGAAGTAATAAATGAATTCAATTAAAATTACCTATTTATTTTTAATTTATTTTGAGTATTATTTATGTTATACTCAAGAGAGATTGTATATTACAATAATAATCAAGTTAATGAGTTTTTAGTGTCTATTCCCAAATACTCTTGCTTGCCAACAAACATAAACAATTGACTGTCTCTAATAAATTGCAGGTTTCATCGCCATTGTTGATTCTGCATGGAGCTACAAACTGAAAGAATATACACGTAAATAATATATGTCCGGAATGCGACTCGGGCCTTTGGAGACGCACACGATAGCGTTTGGATTCAATAAATATAATTAATTAATTTATATTAATTGTGTAAATAATAAGATAACGGTCGTTAATTAATTAGTTACATAACGG
>BQNB010034492.1:30651-45016 GCA_026074375.1 Tanacetum coccineum
CTTAATTGCAAAGCTAGTCCCTTCTCATTACAACTTTAGGGGTTTGGCAGATTTGCCCCCTAAAGTTATATTTTCAAATAATAGCAAAATCAGTCCTTGTCTTTTATTACTTTGAAATATAACTTAGGGATTTGGCAATTGTGGTCCATTAAGTTGTATTTTCTGCTTTTGCTTCTCGGAGTTGACTTTGACTCTGTCGGGGTTGACTTTGACTTTTCTGGCTTGATTGACAATTTGGCTTCGTCTTTTCACACCTTTCCATTCCGTGCTTAGTTTTGTCGTTTTTGGCTTTGTTTTTCATCCTTTTATGTGATATCCGTTTCCTGCACAACACAAATGCAAAACAAACATATATTTGGCAGTTTTTGTTTGTTTTTGGTCATTTAAGTCCGTTTTTAATGGAAAAAGGTATGTGTAATTAAGCACATACCAACCAACTAGACTTGTAACGGGATGGAGAGTTTGTATTGATTATCGTAAGTTGAACGAAGCTACCTGGAAAGACCACTTCCTTTTGCCGTTTATGGATCAAATGCTTGAGAGACTCGTAGGAAATGAATACTATTGTTTCCTCGATGGTTTCTCGGGTTATTTTCAAATACCAATCGATCCGAAAGATCAGGAAAAGACCACATTCACCTGCCCATACGGAACGTTTGCTTACCGTCGCATGCCTTTTGGCTTATGCAATGCACCAGGCACGTTCCAGATGTGTATGATGGCTATTTTCCATGATATGATTGAAAAGACAATGGAAGTTTTCATGGATAACTTTTTAGTTTTTGGAAATTCTTTTTCTACGTGCCTTTCCAATTTAGAAAAGATGCTTAAACTGTGTGAAGACACTAATTTGGCTCTAAATTGGGAAAAAAGCCATTTTATGGTGAAAGAATGCATCGTACTTGGACACAGAATTTCAAAGAAAGGAATCGAAGTCGACAAAGCCAAAATAGACGTCATTGCTAAATTACCTCACCCAACTACCGTCAAGGGTATTAGGAGTTTTCTCGGACATGCATGTTTTTACCGTAGATTCATCAAGGACTTTTCAAAAAAATTTCGACCAATGACTCATCTCCTTAAGAAAAACACTCCTTTTATTTTCTCCGAGGAATGCATTCAAGCTTTTCAGACCTTAAAGAAGAAATTAACCGAAGCTCCAATTCTGATTGCCCCCGACTAGGACCAGCCCTTTGAGCATATGTGCGATGCAAGCGACTATGCCATAGGTGCGGTTATGGGGAACGAATTAAGAAACACTTTAGGCCTATACATTATGCAAGCAAAACAATGACCGAGGCGGAATCAAACTACACCACAACAGAAAAGGAATTGTTAGCTGTGGTGTACGCTTTCAAAAAATTCTGGTCATACCTCATCATGAATAAAAGCATAGTATATACAGACCATTCTGCTCTTAAGTACCTATTTGCTAAAAAAGATGCCAAAGCAAGATTGCTAAGATGGGTTCTTCTCCTTCAAGAATTTGATTTTAAAGTAATTGATACAGGATGAGCCAAAAACTACGCAGCCGATCATCTTCCCCGATTAGAAAACCCGTATGAAAATGTTCTCGATCCTAAGGAAATAAACAAAACTTTTCCTCTCAATACATTAACTACGGTGACTTCTTGTGGTAACCAAAGTACCTCGTGGTTTGCCGATTTTGCAAATTACCATGCAGGGAATTTCATTGGGAATTTCCATTGTCAAAAGGAATGGTCATAACTCAACAGATATAACAATTTTTCAAAGATGTCAAACACTATTCTTTATGGTGGATCTGCTGGCGACGTTACGTATTCTTCTATTATAAACCTAGTGCGGATCAACGTGATCGACGATGTATTAGACCAAGAAGCTATCGACATCCTCAACAGCTTTGCCACAATGGACCACCGAGTGGACATTACGGTTTAACTAACCGACAAAAAAAGGTTTTGACTCAGGTTTCTATTGGCCCACAATCTACAAAGATGCCTATGAGTTAGTCAAAAACTGTGACTCATGCCAGCGTCAGGAAAAAAATTCAAAACGTGATAAGATGCCATAAAATTCCATCCAAGTGTGTGAAATCTTTGATGTCTAGGGCATAGACTTCATGGGACCATTTCCATCCTCTAAAGGAAACAAATACATACTCGTGGCTGTCGATTACTTGTCAAAATGGGTTGAAGCGAAAGCGCTCCCCACTAAAGACGCCCGAGTTGTTTGCAAATTTCTAAAATCTCTCTTTTCTCGGTTTGGAGTTCCCCATGCTATCATAAGTGATCACGGTACGCACTTTTGCAACGACCAATTCTCTAAAGTCATGCTTAAGTATGGTGTTACTCACCGTCTTGCTACAGCGTATCACCACAACACATTTTTCGTGGGCATCGTGGAAGTCTCCAACCGTGGTCTAAAATGAATTCTTGAAAGGACTGTAGGCGAAAATCGTGCCTCTTGGTCGGACAAATTAGATGACGCTCTCTAGGCCTTCCGTACAGCGTACAAAACACCCATTGGGTGTACCGGTCAAGATCGTATACGAAAGGTGTGCATCTACCGATTTGAGCTCGTGCACCGAGCCTATCTGGGCCTATGTAAAACATGCCATCTTGTTCTCTTCACTGGGCATTCACCGGAAAGTAAAACTTATCGGAATTAATACTCCTGTGATCCAAGCCTATGAAAACTCTTTGATTTTTAAAGAGAAAACTAAGAGAATTCATGACTCAAAGATCAAAAACCGCGTTTTTAACGTTGGTGATCAAGTCCTTCTTTTTAACTCTAGATTGAAGATTTTCTCAGGCAAACTTAAGTCCCGTTAGTCCGGCCCTTTCACTATAACCGATGTTTTTCCTTATGGCACTGCAAAATTATCTCACTCCGACGGATCAAACTTCAAAGTGAATTGCCACCGACTCAAGCACTACTTCGGAGGGGACACACCACCCATGGTTGTCCCAGATCTCTAAACTTTCCCTAAGGACAAATGAATTCAAGGATCGAGTCAAGCTATGTGACTCGGTTACCAAAAATAAAGCGCTTCATGTGAGGTACCCCATGCTTATCTATTTTCTATTTTCTTTCTAGCTTTCTAATGTGTTGTGAGGAGTACTTGTGTATCTTGGATCTTTGTGTTTGGGATTTGTACTTGTGATTGTTGGGGATAAAACCCAATTTTCTGAAGATCTCGTGTTTTTTTCCAGTGTTTTGTCCCGGTCATCACGAGCTTCCTAGCTTTGTTGCCATTAGTTAGGGAAATCGAATTCCTAAAAGATTATTACTCATATAACATTTTTTATCTTGTAGGCACATCTTAATAAATGGCTATAGATTTGTGTGATACTTTTTTCGTGTTGAGTTTTACATTCGACTTTTTGAGTTTAGTTGTTTAAGTCTTAGGTATAGGAAAATATTGTGGACAATGTATTGATTTTAGTATGGGGTAGTATATTTCGATATGAATCTTACCAACTTTGGCTTGTTGTTTCTCACGTACCACCTGTTTCTACCAAATACCATTAATATGAAAAAATTTAAAATTTTTCAAAAATAAAATAAGTGTTTTTGTCATAATTTTGACTTTCTTGCTGGGTAGAATAAGAGTAAATTTTGACCCGATCGAGCATGTTGAGCTCTAGCTTGTTCCTTAACTTTTAGGCTAAGCATTCGCTAATTTGAGAAGAACAAAAAATGATAGAGTTAAGTATGAGTAGGATGCTAAACAAAGATTATTTAGAAATTTTAAGAGCTCATGTATGTAACTTGTTGCTTTTTCTCCCATAAGCTCTTAACCGGATTAATATACGTGCTATTTTTGGAGACTAAACTTAAATCAACAATTTTTATGTAATATATAGCAATTTTTTTTGTCTTGTTCAAATTTATCTTGAATTTTGTAAAAAAGAGTCTTCTTTAATAAATAAATATTAAAATGATGATCGAATGGAAAAAAAATATATTAATAATAAATGATCGTGGGTTGATAAAGTTTACTACTATGGGCGGTCACAACCGATGTGGTAGTCTTCTAAAGAAAGCCCATAGTAAGAACAAAGATCCGAGACTGATAAAAGTTTGCTGCATCTTGCCGGCTCACAACCGATGTTGCAGCCTTCTAAAAGGTCAAGGGTTACATAAATGTCTAAATAATGTTGAGTTTAAATTAACAAATAGATTTCTTTTTGTTAAATTCAAATATGCTTTTGCACTTTGACTATTCTATTTTATAAGCTATGAACATACGGGAACCTAAGAGTTTTTGAAACCTAAGGTCCGTAAGTCCCGATACTAGTCTCTGTGGGGTGTCAAAAGCCTGGTCACTTAGCCGCAAGGTTGGGATGTGCCGAGACGAAAGTCGCTACATGGGATGATCTCACCTTCAAACTCATTATTCTTAGGTGGAACGTAAAGCATAGTATGTTGCAAAAAGTTGATCCATGGTTGAAATTCATAATAGCACACTCACTTAAGATATAATAAATGTCGGGAGTGAAAAGTTAACCAATTGCAAATATCAGTAGTGTTAGCATCTTAGCTGATATATAGCTGTGATTTCGTTTTAAGCTTGGTTTGGATAAGTGAAAAGTCGGGGACTATGAATTTATCCTTTCTGGGGCATTCTCGGATCAAAATGCATCTTGTTCTATGATCCCTAACAGTTATGGGAATAACAAAAGTCGAAATAATCTCAGTTATATTATTAAAAAAATGAAAAAGTTTTAGAAAAATGGAAAATGGGGTGTTTTATAACATGTGATTTCTTAACTTCTTCCAACAAAAGTCTTTGCTACTTTTCACAAAGATTTAGTTTGGGGGAAGTTTTTGAGATATTTTAGTTCTAGTGCACTTTAATATTGCGTGAGGACACGCAATCGCTTAGTTTGGGACAATTTGATTTGTTGAATAAATACATATCCGTTTATTTTCAAATAGGCCCTAAAAAAAAGACCAAATTATGCTTTAAAAGTGCTTGTATATTGTTGTTTTGATCTTTGTGATTGTTTGTTAGTTCGGTATTGTAAAAATCTCAAGAAAACGGTCAAAACCGGACAAACACGGACACGAGAATGGAAAAGAGCACACAAAGAGCCGGGAGAATGCTATCAAAAGTCAACAGTGGTCAACTCAAGTCAACCTTCAGTCAAACATGGTCAACACTAAAAGACAAAACCTAAAATACCAAATCAGTCCCTCAAAGTTAACCAAATTAAATAATCCCTAAACCCTAACGGTGTTAACTCTTATAATTATAAGAGTTAACACTCGTTAACTTCTTTATAACAAAACACAAAGTCCAAGCCCAATCCCAAAAACTCGGCCTAAAATCCCTTTATAAGCCCAAGTCAACAAACTCTTCACCCGGGTCAACGAAATCAAACGCAACCTGAAAAACAATTACCACTGTTCACTGTCTTCCCCGTTTTACCTCGGGTTCAAACCAAAGGGCAAATGAAAATTTACTATGTGGCCACGTAATTCAAGTAAAAAGGATTGACATGGCAGAGTTATACATCACTAAACGCTCTCATTAGCCAATTCCCAAAAGGGAATGACACGCGTGGATTGAAGAAAAACACACGGGAAAAGGAAATTTGCACTAAAACGTATGCAAAAGAAGCACAAGGTGTCACAATCACGGATTGCCACGCTGGCAATCCGTGTGAGCTAAATCTAATACAACGGACCACAATAGACATCCAATGATTAAAGGAATAAAGCGGCAGGATCCAAGAGAGGCTAGAAGACATAGAAGCATCTTTGGCAGGCTATAAATAGCCCTCTATCACTCACACATAGAAATCTTATTTTCTGCATTTTTCTTAAATTTTTGAAATAGCTTATGTAACTTTTTAGCTTTAAATTGTAATTTTCTTTTAAGCACTTGTAATTTCCTTTTATTAAGCATTGTAATCCATTTTTAATCATTAATATAATCATCATTTTAAGTTTTCAAAAGCTGTTTTCATTATTAAGATGTCATATTCTCAAATGTTTGTGCTACTGTTTCATAAGCTACTAATAAGCTCATTCTAACTCATCTAAGTCTCTAAGCTTAGATTTGAGCTTAATTAATCATCTAATCTACTAGAACCTTAAAATCAGATAATTAACCCTTGGTTAATGGATTTTGGACTTAAGGAAGATGAGCTTAACTTGGAAGGGCTCATATGGACTTTTACTAGCTTATCATTGATAAGCTGGAGTTGTTGATAAACTCTTTGAGACTTATAAGCCTTTGTTTAGCTAAGGCAACTTGTAAGTTTCCATTTACTTTTGCTGTTTTAAATTTCCTAGTATAAATTTGCTTATTATGCTTAAATGTTTTCTTATTTGAGCTTATATGTGTGTTATTGAGTTTAAGTTGGGAATATTTGTTTTTTGTGATTTTTAGTATTAATAGATTGATTTAGTTTTCTTTGATCCTAACAAATATCTTATATTCATTATTTATTTTAATCATTTTTTGTTTTAATTTCATCTAAAAAACCAAAATATTGATTAGCTGGTAGATCTTTATTCTTGTTCCTTATTGCTTTGTGGAAATAGTTTATTTAGGTTGTTATACAATGCTGTGTGTTGAATGGTTGATACCAATCACTCCTTCAATTTTAAGTTTTGAGTTTTGATAAGGTTTGTAGGTTTAGTTTGTGCTTAATAACATTTTGAGGAGCAATGTGTTCTATTTTGCACCAGGGGAGGTTATTTTCTTAAGTAGTAGGTGTTTTTATCCAAGCTTCTCTAAGCTTGGATTTTGGTTGCTAAGTGTTCATTCATACTAATTGGGTGTGTCCAAAACAGGTTTGACCCTTAAGGTCACCTTCATTTTGGTTTAGCCCATTTGCCAAGTGCATCAGATAAGGGTTTACTGCAGTTCCTAACTGTAGTCCCTTTTGATAACAATTTAAGTAGCTTAAGTAGGATTTATAAGCTAAAATTCAGTAGGATTGTAGCTTACATGTTAGTCAAGATAGATTAAAGCTTGCTTTTCAAATTCTAGCTTGTTTTGTCATCTAAACTTAAGCTGCAAATTTGCCTTTTGTCTTTTCATTTTAAAAAAGTAAAAACTTAGCATGATTTGAGCCTAGGGTCTGTTTTCAATATGCTTTTATAATAAGAAATTTAATTTCAAACCTTGTTTCAAAAGTAGATTTTGGAAGCTTATTAGTTGTAGATGGCTCCAATAGCAATTGCCCATAAGGATCCAAGAGCTTATCTAAAAATAAGCTCAAAGGTCCCTATAGGACTATTTGGATATTGGTTTTAAAACTAGAGCTTATTAAGTCTTTTAGCTTATTACTTGCTTATTTTTAGTTCTGATTAGCTAATTAGCTTAGGTTTAGCTTATTATAGCTTAACTAGTCTTAACTTTAGCTTATTTAGTGTTTTAGCTTATTTCAGTTTAAGAAAAAGCCAAAATAATTAGCTAAGTAGTTTCTCTCATCTTTTCAACTAATTTCTAGCTTATTTAAGGCTTTTCATTAAAAGTTGCTTTTATTAAAAATGCTTATTTTTAGGAGTTTAACAACTTTGCTTTTATAAGTTTTTTGAAAAAAAGTGGGAAAGTATAGGGAAATCGGGGGTGAGCAAGACTCGAAACCGCGACTCAAACACTTTCAACACTTTTATAACACACACATCACTCATACCACAATGCGTCCTTGGGTCCTTTGTTATAACCTTGCAACGTTATTCTTTATACACGGTTTTTCTTTTAAGTCCTATAAGCTGTTTTAAGCTTTTTCATAGCTATTTCATAAGCTGAGGACATCAGAGCTGTATTTTTCTAGGTCTCTTTTAGTATAAGTATTTTTGTATTTTTTTTCTAGAATTTTATAGTATTGTTAATATTTTTAAACATTTACTTTTAAATTAAAAACTTTAAAAAAATCTTTTAAAAAATAGACAAAAATCAATCACAAAAATTTATATATATCTTTTTTAGAAAATTTTCTTTTATCATAAAGTTTATAGGAAAATTACTTTTGCCTTCGTAGGGTCTAATTTGCAAAATTTCGTTTTTTAAAGAACGGGATTCGTTCCCGTTTTTGTTTTTCGTGTTTAAAAGCTCATTTCAACATCGTTTTGTTGTAGTTTTCTTTAAATTACCACCTGTTTTAGTCAATTTAGAGTTCATTTAAAAAAGAAAAATTTAAGTTAGGTTTATTTTTAGAAATTTAGGGTTTTTGACCTCCGTTTAGGGGGTCCCGTTTTGCGTTTTTAGTTAAAATTTTGTTTCCCTTTATTTGTCCTCGTGCTTAATTGTTATAATTTGTTTAATTTAATTTTTAAAAGTAGATAGTTAAATCAATCTTTGACTTCAATTCAAATCATTGTCCGAACATCAAACGTGGTTTCAATTTCCACATGTCGTTGGAATAACGGGACCCGGTTAATATACAGTATTATTATTATATATTATATATTTGAAGATTTCTCCTTTTTACCTTTGTCTCTAGGGTAATTGGCGTAATTCATAGCATATATTATATTTTCTATTTTTCGTGTTATAGAATTGCATATCAAGATCATGACTCAACCCACCGTAAACAAACGGTGCGAAAAAGGTATAACCGAAAAGCTCTAACCACGACTTAATAAATAGACGCGCCTTAGAACGAGAAATAATAATAATAACGAAAACGTTGCCACACAACGTTTAATAAACGAAATAGGACAACCAATAAGTTTGTGCTTTAGTTATAGTCACAAATGTGCTTTTTACGTCTTTTTAAGTTTATGAAGATGTTACGACCGTTCTTATGATATAGTTTATATTTATAGAAAAATTTTTCTGCTTTAGAAGTTTTTTAGTCTCGGGACGTATAATAGTATACCTCTAATTTAATCGGTTTCCATATTTTCAAAAAAACAAAACTAGTGAATCACCAGCGTTCTATCCAAAATCCTTAAGGCTTGCTAAATATTTTTATTATCCTAACTTGATATATTTAGAAACCAACCAAACAGAAACGAATTTTAATTTTTAGATTGTTCCTAAACTTTACGTTTTAATATTAGAAGTTCCGAGATTTTTAAAGACTTTCGGCATGGCACTTATTAACCTTTGGAAACGCATTTTTTAAAGACTGTTTACCTCATTTCAACTTTCAGACAGCACTATATTTTTCTAAATCACCCACTGGATGACCATAAACTTGACCACTAACGCCGTTATAATTTCCAACATCTATCCCAATTCTTTTTAGCCAAAACTAATCAAACTCAAATACACTATATACTAGATACCTCATCGCATCTTGTTGCAACTCTACAAATCTTATGTATTCAACAAGAAACAAATTATATATACCGAAATTCAATAAAAAAATCTCCATTAAAATAATTTTTCACTTTAATCATTTGAAAATCATAGCACAAACATATGGAGTCTTGAATCATAAGTAAAAGTATGAGAATACATAGCAATAATAACTATAACAAACGAGGATGGGATGCGAAGAGTAAGGACATTTTGAGAAATAATACCCCGAGAATAAAGGTCAATAAATGGGAGGAGTTCGTGAGAGAGTGATATGTGTTTAATCACATATCATTTTTCATTATTAAAACGAGCTTAAATGACTATTAATACATGAAAAAACATTGTATATGTGTGTTTTATCAAATGTAATGTACAGGTAACGGATATTCAACAAAGGACAAAAACAAAGCCAAATTAGACAAAACCGAGCACGAGATTAGAAGAGCATGAGAAAAATGAAGCCGAAGGCATATTCATTAACGGGCCAACCCGTTTTGTAGGCCGGGTCAGCCCATTAACATTAGAATTACACTAGCCTTTTTAAAAGCCTATACTATTAATAAAAATCCAAAACTTAAATTCATTAAACCCATTATCTATTCCTAGCCCATGCTCTAGTAAGAAATACCCAAGCCCATCACCAAATCGGGTCAAAGTCAAAATCGTAAAACGTAGGTCAAAATTACTGTTTATTTCTTTCCCCTTCCCTCCTGTTTTTACTCATAAAATAAACACAGGTTAAACTAAATCTGCTCCACACGTATCTCTCATTTTTCTAGAAGGCTTACATGGCACGTCTGACACGACATTAAGCCACGCTGGCGATCCTAAAGGCTGTGATTGGTTGAAGATATGTAGGGGTGATCCAAGGGTGCAAAGAGATGGATTGGGAGTTTGTTATGATTAAAGGGTAAGATTGGAAGTCATGGGATGCTCACTACCTCCACCTGTAGCTTTCTCTCATTGCTATATATAGATGCTTAGATCACACAGATAAGGGAGTTGTTTTTTAAGTAGCTTTTAGTGTAATTTTTAAGCTTAATGTATTTTTCTTAATGTAATGTCCTTTTAAAGCTTGTAATCTCTATTTCATTAATAAAAATTCAGTTTGCTGTTATATTGTGTATTAAATTTAGTGTTTAAGTTTTATGCAAAATTGGTTAAAATATGTTTAGAAATAACCTAATAAGCTAATAAGCTATTGTGTATTCAATTTAGCTTTCCTAAAGGTCAATTAAATAAGCATTTTCTTCAAATTAACTCAAAAAGTCAGTTTAAGCTATGTGGATGATAAGCCAATAATGGAAGGGCTTATGGGTTTTACCAGCTTGTTTTCAACAAGATGGAGCTTGTAGATAAGCTCTTTAGAGCATCAAATAGTACTTGTTTAGAGCAAAGGACAAGGTACTTTCTCTATTTCTATTCTTAGTTATATCTGGTCCGTTATTTAACTTGCTTATCTGCTAATATTCTGGTTTATTTGTGCTTATTTAGTTTTATATTAGCTTATTGCATTTAGCTTTTAGTTTAGAATTGTTTAATTTGAGCTTACATAGAATCTATCCTTTAAAATAGTAAAATATGCTTATTAGCTTAACTTATTAATTAGTGCTTATTTCGGAAAGGTTTTTGCTTATTTGTTCTTAATTTTAATAAACTTGCATTCGTTTTTAATTTCATAGTTCTAATTGATCTTTTTAATGTTAAAAATGAAAATCCAAAGTTAAAGGGGTGTTTGGGATAAGAGTTTAAGCTTAGTCAAATAAGGTGTAATATGTCTTTGGTTCTCAACGAAGTTTTCATAAGCTCTTAATAAGTCTTAAATATAGTTTTCAGAAGCTTGGAATAGGTTTTGCCAAGTTTTTCTTATCTAAAATTGCTTATTGGGTGAATTCTTCAAAACAATACTTAAGATGTGGTTTTTGTTTTTAAATTGAGTCTCTAATGCATCAATAAAAATCTGTTTTGAGTCATTTGTTGTTGGATTTGCTATTTAAGAGTTTTGATCAAAAACAGTTAAGTAGGTTAGTAATTGGTTTAAGCTTAAATGTCCAAAAGATCATTTGAGGCCAAATCCTAGCTTAATTTAGGTTTATTTTTGTTGCAATTAGCTTATTATAGTCTAAGCTCAATCTGTTTTTAGCTTCTAGTATGTCAAATTAGCTTTGAGTCTTAATTTTAAGCTACAAAGTAGTCATTTTATCTTAGAAAAAAAGCAAAAAAAACAAGTATGTGTCTGCCATTTTCTTTAGTCCTTTTCTTGCTTTTTCCTTAGATCTTTTGCTTAATATTCAGCTTATTTTAGTGTTTTGAGTCGAGCACTTTGTTAGGATCATTAAAAGTGTCAATTATATGATTTTGTATTATTTAAGTCATTAGTGTTTCTTTTGATAATGTCAAAGTAGTTTGTAATAAGGTATATTATGCTAAAAGAATGAAATAGCATAATTTACCAATGTCTAGGGACTAGATGTGACAAGTATAAATACCCTTTAATATTAATTAGAGGGTGATGCACTTGTAACAAACTCTTACATTTCCCCTTTTTTAATAGCATTTAAAATTTGATTACTTGTCATCCTCTACTATTCTATCTATGCTTTCATGATCGATATGTTTGATTCAAGATAAAAGAGACCTATCAAGTGGTATCAATCGCCAATAAAGAATTAGAGTGTTCGATTTATGAGATTTTTCCACGTCCGAGAAGCGTAAAATGAGGTTTGAAGAATTCGGTTGAAGGTTTTGAGCTTTCGAGATAAGTTTTGGCAGCGAATTCGAGTATTTGGGGTTATCGAGTGTAGTTTTGCATTCTTAGCAGTTCTTGGAAGTGTTATTCTTGTTCTTGGAAGAAGTTTCGCATTCTCGAAAGTGTGGATTCTTGATTTTTGGCAGATTCAGTAGTGATAGTTGTGTAATTTCGATAGAAATATCTTGTAATAGATATATACGACTTTTTGGTTCTATCGAAAATCGTATATTAGGTGTTAAGTCTCAAACTCAGTTTTATCGAGTTTTATAAGGATTCACATTTTCGGTTATATCGAAAATTGTGAATAAGGTTTAGCTACGTTTAATCTCGGAAATAAGCTTTCAAAGTCATAACATACATTCATTTCACGGTTTTATCGTGAATTGGAGTATTGAAAAACAAAATTTTCAAATTCTGTAAATTCGAAAATCAAATTCGGTTTTATCGAATTTGAATTTAGAGGACTTTTGGATTATCTAGTCATCATAAATTTTGGTTTAATCGAATTTGTGGTTATTAATAATCCATAATTATTGAATTTTTCAAAATTTGGACCTACCGAGTTTGTAGCTAAATCAAGTTTTAGGTTTTACCGAGTTTGAAGCAAGATTATTTCCAAGTTTGATAAGTTTTTAGATTACCGAGTTTGTTAGTATTTGTTGTTCGAGTTTGTGTACTGTTCGAGAAGTATATCGATCTTCAGACTACTTGTTATCCGTGAACAGTGTTGTCCGAATTTGACAACTGTTACCGAGTTTGATACTATTCTCACAAATATCACTCATTTTCGTTTACAAATATCCAATCTTTGAATCTTAAGACATGTCGACATCCAAAACATACCAACAATCCCTTGCTGAAGCCGATTCTGAGACTAGGCCTCTTATGCTTGAAAAGGGTAGTTGTATATCGTGGGAAAGTAGATTCAGACGATATCTAAACCGGAAGAGAGATAACCGGAAGTGGCCTCTCAAAGCACTTGATGAAGGCCCTTATGAGTTTAAGATTTTCACTCCTGAAGGCTCGACAATACCAAGATTGCAAACTGCAGAGGATCTTGAAGGTGGTGACTTATTGCTTCATGATGCTGAAATGAAGGTCATGAATATGATTCTACTTTCTATTCCTAATGAGATTTACAATTCTGTGGTGCTTGCACTTCGGCCAAGGATATGTGGAAACGAGTTGAACGTTTGATGAGGGGAACTATACAAAACAAAGTTGACAGAGAAACACGTTTTACAAATGAATTTGATCAATTTGTTGTTGAATCAGGGGAAGCACTTGTTTATGTCTACAACCGTTTTGCTCAGTTAATGAATGATTTGGAAAGAAACAATATGAATTTTCCAACTGTTATAATTAACACAAAGTTTTTGAATAGTTTGCAACCGGAATGGTTGAAATATGTGACTCAAGTTCGTCTTGCTAAACAATTGACAATGGATTCGTTCGATGATCTTTTTGATTATCTTCAGCAATTTGAGAAACTGGTTAATGCTTCAAGAGCAAAGAAGTTAGAAAAGTCTCATGACCCTTTGGCTCTAGTAGCAAACACGGGTTCATCCTCCAGACAAACATCATCTTATTATGTGACACATCCTAAGTCTGTGGTTGATTATGATGATGAGTACCAGCAGGATGATGTTCACAACAATTCTGAAGATCCCCTAGTCTCTGCAATGTTGTTACTTGCAAAAGCCATTACTCAAAATTTCTCTAATCCAACAAATAATCATCTTTGTGCTTCATCCAACACCAGAAATCAAGCAATCATTCAAGGCGACAGGGTGAATATTCATAGCAGGAATTCTGGTAATACCGAAAGAAATAACAGATGAGCTTATGTTCAAGAGGAAGTTGTTGAGGGAATGAATGCTCCAAATAAGACTAGAAATGTTCAAAGGACTCTTCTCACTCCGTCTTCAGGCAATACTTCAACTGTTCAATGCTACAACTACAGTGGAAATGGACATTATGCTAGGAGTTGTCCAAAGCCAAGGGTTTGTGACTCGAAGTATTTCATGGAGCAGATGTTGCTGGCAAAACAGGATGAAGCTGGCGTAATTCTTACTGATGAGCAGAATGATTTCTCTTGCTGATGCTACAAGGATGAAGAAATGAAGAACTCAGTGCAAACATTCTTAATTGCAGAATTCAACCAGCTGATCATACTTCTGATGATGGGCTAAACTATGAGTCTGCATTTATAAGTGAGGTACAATCTTCATCCGTCGATAAAAATAATGAACAAATGTATCTAACTCATACTAAAATTATTAACAGTACCATTGGTAATGATCAAATTAATAGCAATATTAAATTTGATTCATTCAAGGGAAGTGTTAATAGTGGCAGTG
>BQNB010034493.1:0-51567 GCA_026074375.1 Tanacetum coccineum
ATATGAATGAGATATCGTGTCTCAAAGTGTCACACTTGAAACACAAAATCTGAGAAATTTATCCTCCTACATCGCCCAAAATGAAAAGTGAGGATGGGTTTCTTTTTTCAGAATTTTTTGTAAATCTATTTTAAGAATAGATATAGACTTATTCAAAAAGTCTTACAGAATATTTTGTAAATCTATTTTAAGAATAGATAAAGACTTATTAAACAAGTCTTACATAATATTTACAGAATAATTTTGTGTTATAAAAGATATGGAAAATCTGTATCAATTTTAACATATTTGTCTAATTATGGTATATATTTAATCTTGAAAAACATGACAAGTTTTTCAGTATAAATATAACCATAATTCTCATTCATTTACTACAATCGAAAAACACAGCTTCATAGCGATCAAGTTTCAGTAATCCTTTCGATCAGAAACGTACGACTGCTTCCGTGATTTTTCAGGCAAGTTTGTCAGGTCCGGCTGTACAACAGCTTTGGACGTTGTACCCTGGGAAACAGACGGCGAATCTGTTTTAAGGGAATCGTGTTAAACACGAGCCTCGTTCCACGACCTTTTACTGCTTTTATTTACTTATCGTTATATAGTGTCTGTCTTCTGCTTCTACCCCTTTCTGTCTGTTATTTAATTTTCTGTCATTTATTTTCTGTTAATTTATTTATTGAATTTTAATTCGATTTGTATTAATAAAGTGTACATGTTTCCCTACAATCTTAAAACAGATTCTGTGTAACAGAATTAATAACACTTTTATTAAATCGGATTAATTATTATTAACATATTTTATATTTATAAACTGTTTTCTATCGAAACCAGGTTGAGTTTCTTTGAAAATCAGTTTTAATTAAACATAATTTTAATTTACATATTTGAAATTACAGATCTATAACGATTTTTAAAAGCAGTTGTTCAGATCAGTTTATTTTGAAACCAAGATTGAGTTTCTATTAAACTGATCTATTTGATTCCACCGAAACTTTCGTATGTTTTCGATCGATTTCCATTCATGTGGGGATTGTTGAAAAATAGTATATGTTATATATATTTATGTCTAAAATAGAGATAATATGAATGATATATCATGTCTCAAAGTGGGACACGTGAAACACAAAATCTAGAAATCTATTTTAGGAATAGATTTAAACTTATCAAATAAGTTTGTACAGAATATTTTGTGTCATTAAAAGATATGCACAATTCTTTTTTGTTAATAAAAAATTTCTTAATTGGGAAGTTTTATTTATCTTGGAAAAAAACAAGACCAACATTTTCACGATAATAGAGGCCTGGTCTAATTCGTTTTAGACACAAATTAATTATGCATTGATCCTAAAAACCAATTCAGCAATTCCTTCGGATCAGAATGTACGACTGCTTTCCTTGATTGTTCAGGCAATTTGTAAGGTCCGTTGTAAATACTGTCTTTGGGTAAAAAGGTTTTACACCGGGTATAAGTCGTATTTAGTGGGGTAGGGTTGCGGGTTTTTATAGTGAAGAGGGAATTGTAAGTGGGGTAGAGGGGTGGGTCGGTGAGTTCGATAGGGAGGCAATGCGGAGGAATCGTGGGAGGGAGGGGTGGCTTGGGGAGGGGAGGATTTTCCTCAGGGGTAGTTATGGTATTTGATTGGTTTAGTACAGTGGTGTGGTTGTTTTGGTGTTATGGGGAAATTTTTTTTAGGAGCCACTGTGGACGTTGCGTGGGTGCCAGGGAATGCAGGTATTTTCTGACAAAGGCCCACACTCTCTAGTATTATCAACCACATATCTTATTATTTACACTTGCATATTTATTTTACAAATAATACTTTTAAATTAATTTCAATTTATAAATTATATATTTTATTATATTATTATATATTTTCTCTCTCATTTTTTTCTTTCATATCTTTCTCAAATTCAAATCCGATACCAATCCCGCTTACAAACCAAACGCACCCTAATTTATGTTATAATTGTGCATTATTTATTAGAAAACTTTGTCATTTTGTGAATAAAAATTTATTTTTTTCATTATACGAGGCTTTCAGACCCGTGCGATACACCGGGCTTGCTTTTGTGGAAAATCGAGCTTTTACTTATGCGAAGCATTGTATAAGTACATACCTTGGCGGTCGGGTTTGCAAGTAGTTTAATGCGTAATGCGTTTAATTGTGTGTTTTGTATGTAATGTTTATTTTCGATTGGTATTGTTTGACATAGTTACGGACCGCCATCTAAAGCTAATCTTTTTTTTAACAACAGCTTTATTAAACGACTAGCAAGGAGCTAGAATTAGACAATTACAAGATACGGGTTTTTGAGCCAATTGATCCATTTGAACGAGGCTTTACATCTAAACTATCAACCAAATATATGATTAGAAAACAATGTTATCAAATATCCTAGCATGTGAAGGAGTATCCTTCTCGAAAAGAATCTGTTACGAAACATCCAAACCGACCAAACATAACAATTGAAGATGCCTTTCGAACACCGCTTTGAGATTTGCATGAAGCGCTAAGACGATACCAACCACAGAGTACCGTTCCGCATAAGTTTAATAAGAAGAAACATCAACGTTAATCCACATTCCTCCAAGACGTTATTCTTTCGAGCCAACTGTCTATCCAAATTACTTTGGAAAATAAAATATGACAGAGATTCCGCCCCACTATTTTCAAAATAGGGCAACTATCGAGTCTATTTCAAAGTACCGCGTCGGGATATATTCATTCTAGTGGGAAGGCCATCCATTTTTATTTTCCAAGCCATGAGGGTTACCTTTGTGGCACAGATTTAACCCATATCGTAGCCGTGTGATAACAGGAAATACATTTAGCATCTATCTTGGAATAAGTATTTGTATGATCAGTTTAATACAGTATGTTTGGTTGAGTCCATTTTGTACCGGGTTATGATGTGGTGTGGGGGGTTGAGATGGTGGTAGGTGGTGGTGTTGACGTTTTTTTTTTTTTATTTGTGCTAAACTAACCTGGAGAGATTGTCGAGTTGAAATTCTTCCACACCACTTCTCGGATTCCGACGAAAGGAGTTAACTAAACTGTAATCAATCAGTTTCGTGTGAATAGTTACATTCTGATGCCTCTCCAACGCGTACAGACGAGGGAATACATCTTTCAGAACGCCTTCATTATGCCATTTGTCTTTCCAAAAACTAGTATTGTTCTCCATTTCCTATCTGATCCGATATAATTAAAATATGTTGACACCTTGATTCCTGTTACTTCTTTACTTCCTGCACAATAGATGGTCCAAGTAGTTCGAAAAACCCTTTAACATCAGTGATTCAAACCCCCCTTAAGGTACATGAATGGCCTTAATCACTCTAGACACCTACAAAGCCCATTTATGTGCAAAAAAATCGCCAAACCCATTTGCACATTAAGCTCTATTAAGCGCAGAAAGGACTGGAAACCCCAAACCTCCTCTTTCTTTAGCTGTGAGAACCTTGTTCCAATTCACCCATGATGCTTTTTTACTTCTAGGATCGGACATGGAAAAAATAACTCCGAATGGATTCCAGCAAAATGGAGAACCACTCTAATGGGTCTTTTATTTGACATATGGAAGTTCGGCGTCGGTGTGTAACACCGATTTAAGAAGAGTAAATCGACCACAATAGATAACGTTTTTAACTTCCAATTCGACAAACGGGACTTGATTTTAACAATGACCTCTTTCCAAGCGTGCACTCTAGACATATTTTCACCAACTTTCGTACTTAATAAGAAATGTGTATGAGAACAGGCACCAAGTTTAGAAGCCGCACTCTTAAATTCTGTCCGGGTCCACGTGAATACCCATATTACTCTTGGCTTTTGCACAAATTTATCCGAAGACAAGAGACACGATAAAAGCCATTCATCACATGATACAAGGGTGTTTCATTATTATAATCATTCCATGCCCAAGAAATATTGCATCATCGCATAGATTAGATGTGAAAATGTTTAGCGAGAGTCTAAGCTTATACAGTAAACATGCCCAGTCCACCACACGTTGCAAACGATATATGTTAAGCTTTCCATTACAAGGTAAATAAAAAAAGGGGGATAGCGGATCTCCTTGCTTAGACCTTTGTGATTGGAATTCCTCCCGTAGGACTCCCATTGAAAAGAATTGAGCCTTTAGACGAATTAAGGCAGTTTGAATCCTTCCTCTCATATTTGATACCAAAACCAAATTATGACCAATATATCATCATGAAATCCCATCGAACCGAATCGTATGCTTCTCACAAAGTAGACTTTGAAAATAGAAGGGATTGTTTTTCCTCCTACGCCACCATTGCCATAATCTCATTAAGGATAAATGGACCGTCTAGGGATTTTTCTCTCCGATATGAAAGCCGATTGACCCATTTTACAATTCCCCAAGAACACCAACAAGTACGATTAGTCATAATTTTTGCGATAATCTTTATATCTCCTAATCAGCTAAAATAGGGCGAAAATCCTTAACCATGTTCGGCATCGGGATTCTTTGGGATCAAGCAATAAAAGTGAATTTACATCCCTTCGGGATTTCACAAGTGAAAAATACTTAATCGCCTAAAAAACATCGTTTTTCAATAGTCGACCAAAAGGGTCGATAAATCCAAATGGAAACCATTGGACCCTGGATGATTTGTCTGTTCCGCAATCCTCACCGCCCTTTTGTCTCTTCTTTAGACACCATACACTCAAGGTCTTCTGCTGATCAGTCAAAGTGGAATTCGGAAAAGGCATATCAATCATGAGCTTTCTGATCGGAGGCTTATCAGAACCTGTTTCAAAAGTGCTGAAAGAATTCCTGTTTCACAGCCCATTGATTATCAGTCCACGTTGCATTTATATATATACCCTGAATATTCAATTGCTTCGTTTCTTGTTAGCAGGCCATGAAAAAATTTCGAATTCTCATCTCCTTTAAAACAATTTGATTTAGCCTTTTGAGCTATTCGAAGCTTGGGCCTTATTTCCTTGCTGTAATTTATAAGAATCTCCAAACGGTTGTGGTGTGTCGTTACCCGACTCCAATACCATCCTCATCACCTCAACCTTCCCACTCACCACACCCGCATCCGCTCGATCTTCCTCCCTGAACCCCATCCCCTAGACAACAGACACCTCCTCCCTGGCACCATCTGTTTTCCTGCTTCAATTGATTCAAGCTCCCCCCGGATTTCACCCTTGAGACACTCCCTCTTGCAACTTACACACAAGTTACGTTATTGGCATTGAATCATCCCAGGAGCATTCTTAAAGAATCTGTACAAATTTATATCAATACTTCAACCATTCCTAAAAGTGAAAAAACCAAGACGGAGTCGGGCCATAATCAAAAAGATGCTTCTCGAAGTAAAATGGGTGATGATCCTGAGAAATCTATCGAGAATAGCACTTATATTAGGACATATGTTTAAACAATTTTCCAAGAACGAGATACATATCCAACTTGTCATTTTGAAGCGGATTTGTGGCACCAAGTTATTTGCCTTCCACAAGAGGACCTCTTCACTGACCTGCGTTGTAATAAAATTATAAAATTTACGACAACCATGTGCATTGAAATTCGAGCCAAATCTCGTCCGATTTGTGTGTCTAACATTCGTTAATATCTCCTCATCACAACCTCAAGGCCATTGGTTCGATACATGAGAAGATATCCGATATATAGCCGTTTTTTTCTAACATCATGTGGCGCTTTATACCACATCAATAAGGATATCTCTGATTTAATCACACAACACGAACAAGGACAAAATAATTGACACAGTAACCTGCTCCTTACGCCGAATCTTGGGTCAATATACAAAAGATATCCTCCTGAATTACCATAGAGTCACTTATGATCGTAAATCAAAGTTTACATTACCCACAAAGAGTATCACACTAAGTCAATCAATACGACTCCACTCTTATTTTCTTGTAACCACAAACTCACTTGTGTTTTCTTATCTACACAACTCTTTCACCAATCGTGTGTGTTTTGCCTTTTGGCGAGGGCCTTGAAATTTAAAAGACAGCACAAATTCTATCTATTAACCCACGTGACCCTCATTGTGATTCAATCTATTTGTAATATCATTCGCGCACCATCCATATTATAACCCCATTGTTATACCCCACCTTCACAATTTCTACATGACACTGAAGATAGATCCACTAGTCGTGGTTGTTCAGACATCTTCGAATTTTCCTTGAACCTGTCAGAATTAGTTTTAGCACTATATATTCTGTTTATCTTCATGTTCACCTGATGTCCAGACTCATTAGCACCTTTTACTGTTATCATTATTATTCTGGACACTGATCATCCCTTTGACTTTGAACCAATTCTTTTCTTATCTAGGAGTAACCGGAAGGTTATTTGAGGCTAGGTGTGTTCGCATCATTGACTCCCGATTACATACAGAATTTCACTTTGTCTTTTATTTAGAATGAGTATAAACCAAAAGGATCTCCGAATTGCCTCTCTTTATGCCTCTAACATTCTCGAAAATTGTTTAAAGGCACCTAAGGTAGACACCATTTCCCTCCATCAATATGTAAACCAAGATCCGACTGTTCACTAACGCAAAACCGACCCTTATTTGCCTAGTTCGCTAATGTAAAGGATTGTGTAGTTGAGGGTTGTTTTATGCTTAAAATAAAATTGTAAAGGGTTGAGTTTGTATGTTTCAGAAAGTGTCACTTAGTTAATGTCACGGATATTGTGATTAGATATATATTATATACTGACAATTAACATTATATATTCAACAAATTTCTGAGCTAAAATTGTATCGTTTGGTAACTCTTAACAAAGGTCTAAGCGATTATGTTATCAGTGTATTCCAGACCAATGACCAAGCCTAAACTGCCGCAGACATTTATAAACCATACTTTCACATTCCAACTGACCTAAAGAGTGACCTGAGGGATTTTCCTCTTCTGTATTTCTTAAAATAAAGTTAGAACACAAAAAAATATTCAAGAGCATTGATTTGAGTTTTGGTAAGTAAATGATCGATTTATTATATACAAAGATTCAAAATTCTAAGATATGTGAAAATGTCTTTTTGCATATGTGTTACGTTCAATCTTCACGCCTTGTGCATGTTTAGTATTAAGGCAATATCCCTTATATTTAATATATATCAAAAGTTATAATGAAAGAAACCATCGGGTCAAAGAAGTGCTACTAAAATTGTGCGAGTTATGAATGATGTTTAACTAATTGGTCTAAATAGTTTTCGCCAGCTAGGCCTGGTTGTGTACTTGAACCTTGTTATGTTTTGATCATAACCAAGCCTTCTCGCGCTTGTGTGTGTAATAATAGCATGATGTGCTTTTTAGAAAGAGTTTGTGTGGATCAAAATAATTACTCGTTGCGTATGGTATCTTAACATGCTGAATTTTCAAAGTAGGGTATGAAAGTGAGTCCTATAAAACACTTGCATTGCCTCCTTTCTTAGTTGCTGACCTCATTTGGAAATCATAGGATGATATAAACTAATGTTATGTCTTAAATAAATAATTTGTATATGATTTGAAATGATGTTAAATCCAATTGTGTTTAAAAACGGTTTTTAAGTTGACGCCGAGGGGGGGGGGGGGGTGGGATACGGGTCACGTTTCAACGGTTATTTTGGCCAAAACGCTCCGGTCACCGACCAGTTCACGGTTCAATCGGCCGGGTCAACCCAGGTTTTAAAACATTGGTTAAATCACATAAACACTATTTCCAAAGTGTTAATAGCAACTATTTTACCTTTGACGTTAAAACACAACTCATTTAACCACACCCAATTCATAACATCCCATTCCTTTCCAAACGGAATGAATAATCCATTATACATACGAATTCATTATTTCAATCAAAGAACCTAGGACTCAGAATGTATATTATTTGTTGTGAGGTTGAACTTTAAATTTATCACATACCCCCCCCCCAAAAAATCTCAAATAAAACTATCCACCCCATCATCCAACACACAACTAAACCGCTACAACCCACCCCTATCTCCCCACCTCCCCCTAGATCCCTTGACACCTGCTGGCACCACAACAAATCCCCCAAACTCATGCCGCTTCTACCCAACCCCACCCCCAGCAATCCCCCCCCCTAGCACTTCCCAAACCCCCCCATACCACATCCCACTGATCGACCCCAAACTATATAGCCCAACCACCAAAAGCAAGGTAGTTATTCTAGTTTGTGACTGATATTTGTCCAAAAACAACGACAAAACAAATCAGCCCACTGTAAGATGCTTACAAAACCCATATGTGATTGTTGATGCCGAGAGTAAGACTAATTGTTTTGTGGCGTCACAGTACAAACGATCAAAAGGTTCACTGTTGATGTGTGTTGTGTTGGTGTTATTTTGATTATCAGGTTTTAATTTATGTTTGCCGCAAACATAAAGACAACCTTATACGGGCAGAGTACCGGTCAAGTTGTAGCTTCGCGGTAAGTGGGTGTCGAACTCTAAGAGTGAGTCTAACCCTATCAGTATTTTTGTTCTATCTAGATTCGTCTATGACTCGTTAAACCTATGCTATACATATATTTAGAGGTAAGGGGGGGGGGGGGGGGTTTCACGCTGATAGCCTGGACATAGGTTTTATGGTGACAAATATCCAATTCTAAGCATAATACAAACTAAAGTAAATATAACATAAGACAAAGAGCGACGACCAAATCAATAGAAAACTGTATTAACCATGTTATAATATGCAGTGTACTCAATGTTCGCGCTTGACCGATACTTTGCTGCCAACTGACCTGCACGTACTCCTACCGAGGCCGGCTCAGACTAGATCTTGCCTCACGATTAGCGACGCTTCAACTCCCTCTTCCATATTCCGTACCTATCGTGAGATCACCGGAATATCGTCCACCTGTCCGATTTATACACGACTTCGATGATATATTAAACATCGCATTCGTCACCTGTGACTGATTTCTGCTCTCGTTTTCAATCTCCTACAATTGGGATTAACCACGCACACCCAGGTTGGTAAGCAGTATTTAAATTTTGTTAGGGAAATCTATATGCTTGCTTAAGCTGAAGTTAGAGGATGCATTAATCAGTATGAAAAGACAGGTAATTTTCTTTTCTTTTAAACTTATTTCATAGTTATAGCGTTAGACCCTCTCCGTTTTCTCTCTCTCTAAGCTTTTAAAGTTTTTTATACATTACTAAGACAAGCTAGTATGCCTACCTCTAATCTAATAGTTAACTTATATCTACCCTAAAATTAATACACTATCCCAATACTAGCCACCTAAAAAACCAGAAATATCTCAGGCCGCAATCTCACCCAACCTTATTGGTTCCGTTGATTATCGTTGCCTCGGGGTCCTTGCTTAATGTGCTGCCAATTGCCAGTTTTATTGTCAAAACCACCGGGCAGAGTCATCGTCCAGCGAAAGCTATCAAAGACACTCACCAACCACCCAGTCACATTCAAAATATCTAAAATACCCAATATTACCTCCCATTCGTCACAAATCCCTCACACTTCCTCACAATAATTTACTTGCCTCCATCCGTTTGACTTTACTTTTGGGGGCTCTTTTCTTTACTTCAACATTTTGACCTTAAAAATCATTGTGTTAGTGTTATTTAGTTATGATGCCAAAAAAACATCCAATACAATATATAAAAAAATAAACCCCCCCCCCCCCCCAAAAAACATAAACCCCCACCCCCCCCCCCCCCCCCCCCCCCCCCCCCCCCCCCCCAATATTATATATATATCCCCCCCCCCCCCCCCCCCCTCCGCCAATTATATTCTATTTGGTATTAATTTTCATCAGCAGTGGTGATCCTGTTAATACCCTAGCCCATCGGGACTTTACCCACTTATTGCTTGATGTTGTTTTATACACCGGTAGTCCACCACCAAAATCAATACCAATTAATAAATGAACAATACTGGTTGAACAATATCGGGTCACCTGCCAGTCAACCAAGCTAGTAATGATAAGGTGTCATTTGTGATTCTATTGGTCTGGGCATATAAAACACATAATGGAGAGCCATCCCGGCATCTAGGTTACTGGTAAGGTCTCCCCAGACCCAGTTGAATGATAGGTCGCATGTACAAGTACATAAACAAGTATAAGGCGATAAACATAATTAAACAACAACGATAAATTAAGCAAAGCCGGATTAAAACAAACCAAACATTATAATCTTCATTAACATGGCTAATACCCGAGGGTATTAGCCCACAATCATTGTCATTATTACAAACGTGATCAAACAATTAAAAATCAAATGATTAAGAAAGTAAGAATTACACGATGTCTTCTATGGAATTAGGAGTAGTGCTCGACCTTGGCTGCTCTTCTTGGCTTGAGAAATTCGACTTTAGTTGTATACTATACAGAGAATGTGATATTGCACACTAAAACTCGTTTTTGAGTCTTGTATTTATAGTGTCTGAAATACGCCTGGATACGCCGTATGGGGATAAGTGGATACGGCGTATAGGGGTTAATTTCCTTGGAGTCCGCGATAAGATCAAATCAATTAAGATAATTACCATCAATCATATTAAATGCGTATCTTTGACTGATGAACAGCTGTGCATACGGCGTATTGGTTGTAGTGGATACGCCGGATCGGGAATTGATCATTACGCGTTTCTTGTGCTGAGCTGGCGCTGATACGCCGTATCTTCATTGCTGGATACGGCGTATAGGTGCAGAAAATAGTATTCTTCAAATGTCTTCGTTTAAGCTCTAGAATTGCGCCTTTTTGCTTCTTCTTCACAAGTGACTCCATAATTACTGCAATAATAAACTTTAAGCAATTAAGTACCAATATCTTGCAATAATTATATAAAAGTGGGTAAAATACGTGGGATAAATGATAGTAAAGTATGACGTTATTTGATGATATCAAATATCCCCCCACTTGAATCCTACTTGTCCTCAAGTAGACTTTAGAAAGATTTTGAAAATGTATCCCAACCGAGGTTAAGGATTTTTCCGTTAAGCATTTCTTTCATGTTCAGATCACCTGTACAAAACCAAGCTCCTCACGAAATATGGAAATGAAATCACTCAGATCACTCAACTAATCTAGGGTGTATCATTTTAGTGGTACGCTCATTTGCTCAGTCGTGATTAGCTTCGTATCATAGGCTTGGCAAGGATACACATCTCCACCTCTAAAGCTAAGGAGTAACAAGTCAAAAGGTAAATTGGGTATTTATTAGAAGGCTCGGGTTTTTAATCATTCTTATTAAGATGAAGAATGATATAGGGTGTGGAGCTTCTGACTTTCACCAGAGGTCGTCGTCAAACAAGGCAGCTGAGACATGAATACATGGCCGTATCGACGGAATAGACATCCATGCTCGTACACATCCTCATTCGAGTAGATCCTAAGGTTAGTTATCAGGAAAGGGAAGTAAAATTGTTGTTAAATAAAATAAACAAACAAATAGATTAAAGCCAACAAATAAGGTGCGGTTGCTAGTAACTTTCCCCGACCGTTCCATGACAAAGACTCGAACTTATAAACAAACGTCTCGATCATAGATGACAATGACAACCTAAGTTGGCGTTCCCATAACGGTCAACTTCCCTTACATCCCGAACTTTACATACTTTTACAAAATAAGTGGTGATATCGGCCACTTTTTACAATACTTTACATCGTTGATTTTTGTGCGTATCAACGAATAATCGATCCTTTCAAATAATTTCATCGGTGTAAGCTCTATGAACCGACTATCTTTTTCATCATTCATATTTTTTTTCAACAATACATCATAAATCTCGGCGTAATTTCACCGTCTTCATAATCATCATTTGTCCGGCTAATTTTCTCTTGAACTTTTCTTCTTTCGGACATAATACATAATTGTGAAAGTAGCAAAAACACACGAGCTACAAACATTCCCATTGCATTGTGCAATTTTCCCGACCATTACATAGATAGAGAAATTTCACTTTGACGCAGGAACTACAAAACTTTACACGAAAGCAACTAGCAACATTGATTAAAAATAGGCTTTAATCTACACGGAAGGCTAAGGTGTAAAGGTGTAACGAAACAATTTTTAATGGTGTGGAAAAAAGAAAGGAATGGCTCAGCAGGTTGTTCTAGGGGTATCTTTACTCTAAAAATGAGAGTAAGCAAAAGGGTTACACGGGGGTTAACTAACCAGTGTAGTTAGTTAAAATTACGACATGTAGGCTTTTTGGTTTAATCCTAGAAATTTACCAGTCAAGCATGTTACTCCATCTAAATCCATAGTACTCATCATTGAGGTCTCGAGTGATATACCAGGCCAAGTTCTAAAGTCCACTACATCACCGGCACACTCATATTTTTGTGGAATTTTAAGTAAGCATTTGGAAACGGAAAGGCTTAATTCTCACAAATAGACATGAAGGGTAATAGTGCGCTAGGTAATGTAACTAGTGATTTTTCACAAAAAGTATGCTTGAAATTTTTTAAAATTTGATCCATTTTTAGGCATTTTTAAGCATATAGCATCTTATTTGTGAAAATGAGGACAAGTACGTTCTAATTCTCCATCCCCCCACTTAAATTATACAACGTCCTCGTTGTATAGATAAAACAATTAAAGAATATGGGAAATAGAATTAGAACGAGGAAACTTCCCTGAAATTTTGCTCCGGATGGTTCTCCATTTTGAGTATTTGAGCAAAAAGAGTGTTGACGAGGGCTTCAGAATGCCCAAGAGAGGTCAACATGAGGCGTTTTCATATCATATCATCGAGTCGATTTCGTTTACAGCAAGGTCCTGCATGAAAGTTAGAAGACGTTCGTGCAATTTGTACTTTCGCTAACCTACAAAATAAGCAAACAATTAAACACACAACTGTGCAGGTTACAATACGTCGTATCCCAAACCCTAGGATACGCCATATGTAATCCTGCAAAAACAATTAAATATACTAGAATTTAAATACTGGAAAATAAAAACTGATAATTGCCCAGACATGCATACGCCGTATCCAGAGGGGTTATATACGCCGTATGTATGTCTGGTCAGACAGACTCAACAATAATTTAAATTCAAACAATTAAAATGCAACAAACAATTAAAAATAGCCAGGTTGTCTCCCGGTAAGCACTTTTGTTTTAGTTGGTCTTTAAGTTTGACCATTTTCATGACTGTTATTTTTTCAAGCAATGGTTTTTGGATCTCGATCCTGTAAGCAATTAATGAGCCGTGTTTGCTGAACTTACTGCCAGTCTTGATTCTATCACACACAAAGTAAACCACAATCATATCATAATATATCAAAAGGATTATGGTAAGCAAAGTGTCAAATCAATGTATAGTACAATTCATAGAATATAATAATAATCAAAAAGAGTAAAGAGAAGAGATCAGGGATTGGGTTGGTCATCTGTATGAGGTGCTACTGAGGTGCTAGTATCTCCTGTCCTGGGTCAGATGCGTCTCTGGTAGGGCATCCGTGAGCTACCGACAAGGGTACTATCGAATGCCTGATAAGGATGGCCGCTGGCATCCATAAGCTGTGTCATACACCCAATCAACCAGGTGGAGACTCTAGACTGCTCTGTGGTAAAGCTCTCGACAACCCCTCGCAAGCCTACAACATCATGTCGTAAGTTACGCATCTCCTCCTCGACCCTCTCGATCCTCTGTGACATGGTCTAGGCTTGAGGAACAGGTGGAGGTGGTGGAGGTGCCTGCTCGGGTGATGGAACATTCGGACCAGCCTCCTTGTAAGCTGGACCAACCTCATCGCCCTCACCAGCCGCAACAGCTTGCTGCCTCTCTAGTCCCGGGGCTATCCAAGCCCAAGTATCACCGTATTGAGTGCAGATGTTGAGCCTTTCAAGCTCATGTAAATCAATCAACGGGAGCTCTTGGGTGATCACATGTAATCCTCTCAATCCCTCATCCGTAACTAACCTAAAATGAGCTGCCAGACGTCCAATAAAATGTCCTCTAGACAATCAAGCCCCACTCTTCCTCCCCTCGGCATGACAAAACAAATACTAAGACAATAAGTACAGGACGTTAGTAGTCCCTCGGTCCATGCTGCGGAGATAGAAGAGGTCAACACCGGTCACCTTCTCAGGTGCCTGCCCCCTGCAAGAAATACTGTAAGCGATCATCCTGTGGCAAAATCTCCTCATTGGGTCTTGAATGAAAACATAAGAGGGGGCGGTCCCAAGAAGTCCTTGTCAGATGAAATCTCGACCTAGTAATCCCTAAGATCCCCCTTGTCGGGGATCACTCTCTCACTACCAGCCCAGTAGGCTCCAAACCCAGCCTCTGCCATCTCTTGCTCAGTATGTAACCCCAACGCTAGAATAAACTGCCTCCAAGTCATCCTCCTCTTAGCTCCACCCAGCTAGAAGCAAATGGTATCAGCAGTGTCTAAATCCATGATAGTATCACTCATCCTGCAAGTGCTGAGGAACTCTAGAATAAACTCTCGAACTAATGGTCTACGGATGTCAAATAACCGTCTCCAAGCATGACTCACAAATACCTGCTGTCCCTCGCCAGTGAATGCCATCCTTAGTCTCACTGCCAAATCCTGTCTTGTCTCGAGAGTCAAACCCGCAAAATCAAGAACATGTACCCGGTTAATCGGCCTGCTCCATATAGTGGCGATTCTTTGCTCGTAGCTGTGTACAATAGCCCGGGTATATCCCTCGACCTCATATCTGAGCCATGGGTGCCTCTGATCAGAATTTGGTAAATGTGCCACATCTGAAAAATAAAGCAGATCAGTACACATGCCATAAATCATACTGTTGGGAGATCAAATACGGCGTATTTAATTATGGATACGCAGTATGTAGGTAAATATGCCGTATTTATACAAGGGGATATGGCGTATGGGTATTAAATATAAAAGCTTTTATCAGATCAATACGCTGTATTCCTTTTTATTAGATACGTCGTATTTAAGGTTAAAAATTTGGGTAAAAATAAGGCATACTCGTATCCATGAAAGTGGATACGCCGTATTGATTTTGCAGATGTAATCGGAAAAAGGGGTTTTTCCTAATTTTACCCATATTAATCTTATAAACACGCCTCTATTCATCAAGTATTAATAAAAAGGAGGGGGGAGGGAAACATATAACAGTTACACACTCGAATACTAAATCATAAATCTAAACCCTAATCTCAAATTCATTATTAAAAAAGAAATAGGAGGATGGATTAGATCATACCTTTTGATTAGGAGGCAAGAGATATAGAATCACAAGTTTGATTATCAAGAGTAAAAGGGCGCAGTAATTTTTTTTCTTGTGGAGTAAAAATGTGTGTGTGAGACGATATGGCGTATTAACAGGGTTTTTATACCTTCGCAGAATACGCCGTTGATGTGTGCTAAAACACACATCGTTTAAACCCCGTTAAACACTATTAACCGGACTAAAAATGCTAAAATATGCTAAATTATATTGCAAATATGTTTGTTTGGTATTTTTATGTCTTGCAGGTACTATGGATTGAAAACAATGCAAAAAACGGGTATTTTCGGGTTCGTTTTGATCAAGAGTGCTCAATAATCAAGATTAGGACAAAGTCGTGAAAAGTCCTCGAGCATGCCATTGGAAAGAGCATGAGAAAATGAGTCCAACGGTGCCCTCAGATCTTATTGGGCCAGCCCGTAACCCATTTTATGGGTCGGGCCAGCCCATTATTATCTTAGCCCATTATTATTATCAAAGCCCATTTTAAGCCCAAATCAAAAATGAGAAAAGTCTGATATACAAATTGGTGAGTGACGTAAGCATGATGTCATGGCATCTGCCATGAAATTAATTCCACCAAGGTCACATGACCTCCCACTCAAAAGGAAAGGACAAATAAGGGTCGGACACGTGGCAAGGCCATTTCTATAACTTTCAAATTCATGTGCAGAATAATCAAACGGTGTAAATTGATGCGTATAAAGAAAGCCAAAAAGAAGTCCACATGTCATGATTTCATTGGAGGATCCATCTGCAAATACGAGGTGTAGCCAATCATTGACAATCAATGACGCGTCAGTGGTCAGACTCTTTTGCCCCTCGATCTATGGCTCTTTTTGGATGGCTACCTGAATGGACGAAAATACCCTTACACAATTTTTGTTATTTAATCATACACACATCTGAAGTGGAGGAGAGTTTTTTTTATATAATAGTTTTAGTGTAGTGTAGTTTTCTTATTGTATTTTTCTTATTTACAAAAGTTGTAATAGATTAATAGTAGAACTTATTGTAAAAGCTTATTTCCAACTTATTTTGTAGTAGATTTTTTTGCTTATTAATATGAAATGAAGATGGTGTTGTGGCTTATTCTAATGGCTTAATCTTTATACTCTTTTTCTTTTCTGTCTAGCTTATCAAAATAAGCTATTCGTTGAGCTTGTTTTCTGGCTTATTTTCTGGGGTTATTAAGTTGAAGTTACGAAACTAATAAGCTACCCTTTAGCTTATTAAGTTTTCTCTCTCTCACCTTTAATAAGCTTTGGTCTAATAGTTTCTCTTTAAATAAGCTCGATCTAGCTTATTGTGTCATTTAAGTGATTTTGTTAGCTTATTTATGCTTTAATTCTTCTTAGCTTATTTCAAATTTCAAATAAGTTATCATATAGCTTATTCGTCATGGATTTAAGCTCATATAATCAAAAAAAGCTTCGGCTTATTTAGTTTTAGTTTTCTTTTCTCCTTTCTTTTCTTAATTCGATTCGAGTAGCTTTTCCTTAGCTTATTTCGCGTGCTTACCTCGTAGCTTATTGATTTGTATTTTGGCTTATAGGTGTAGGTCTCGTTTAAAATGATTATTCATTACTTGTCGTTACATGAAGTTTTTGTTAGCTTATAGATATAGTGGCTTATTTTGGCTTTGTAGCTTATCTTGTTTAGCTTATTTCTTAGCCTTAAAAATCATTCACAATTGCTAGTTAATATCATCGCCTGTGTCTGATTGAAGTTACTTTTGGTCCTCGTTGGTTTGTATGAAATTGCTATTGGGCTACATTTCTGTTATCGGACCACATGTGAGTTATCAGAGATTCAATAAACCAATGCTAGCAATTAGAAAGTTAAACCTGCTAACATCAAAAGCTTTGGTGAGAAGATCAGCAACATTTTTGTCTGTGTGAATCTTGATCACTTGTATCAACTTCTTCTCATACGAATCTCTGATAAAATGGTACCTTATCTCAATGTGCTTGGTTTTGGAGTGAGATACTGGATTCTTTACAATACAGATTGTACTTTCATTATCAATGTAGATGTTGGTGTTCATGAGATTGTATCCATAGTCAAGCATCTGATTTTGGATCCATAACACCTGTCCACAGCAGTTTGCAGCAGCCACATATTCTGCTTCAGTTGTTGAGTTGGCTACTATAGTCTGCTTCTTACATTGCCATGAAATCAATCTCTTGCCAAGAAATTGACAACCTCCTGTTGTGGATTTCCTGTCAAGACTAGCTCCAGCATAGTCACTATCAGAAAAGGCTTCCAAGTCAAAAGGTGAATCTCTAGGATACCAAAGGCCCAATTTGGGTTGCCCTTTTAAGTACCTAAAGATCCTCTTCACAGCATGAAGGTGTGAGGTCTTTGGAGTAACTTGGAACCTTGCACAAGCACAAACAGCAAACATAATGTCTGGTCTAGAAGCTGTCAAGTACATCAATGATCCAATCATTGATCTATATAAATGTACATCCACATTCTCAGCTTCTTCATCCTTTGTTAATGGCTTGTTTGTCTCCATTGGAGTGCTTGCTGTCTTTATTGAGGCAAGATCAAACTTCTTCAAAATCTCAGCCACATATTTATCTTGGCTGATAAAGATCCCATCACTCTTCTGTTTAACTTGAAGTCCCAAAAAGAAAGAAAGTTCTCCCATAGAACTCATTTGAAATTTGTCATGCATCAACTTTTCAAATTCAGTACTCATTTCTTTCTTTGTTGATCCAAAGATGATATCATCAACATAAACCTGAACTAGCAGGATATCATCTTTATGTCTTCTAATGAACAAAGTTTTGTCAATTTGTCCCCTGTGAAAACCATTGTCCAACAAGTAGGTTGACAATGTCTCATACCATGATCTTGGGGCCTGATGTAGTCCATAGAGTGCCTTTTTCTACTTTGTAAACTTTGTTTGGAAAGTGTGGGTCTTCAAATCCAGGAGGTTGACAAACATATACCTCCTCTTCTATCTTTCCATATAAGAAAGCACTTTTTACATCCATTTGGTAGACTACAAAATCTTTGAAGGAAGCATATGCCAGAAATAATCTTATGGCTTCTATCCTTGCAACAGGAGCAAATACTTCATCATAATCTATACCTTCCTCTTGAGTATGACCTTGAGCAACTAGTCTAGCTTTGTTCTTTACCACTATGCCTCTTTCATCCTTCTTGTTTCTGAAAACCCATTTAGTACTAATTGCCCACTTGTCTCTTGGTTAGTCAACTAAGGACCAAACATTTAGCAGTTTAAACTGTAGAAGCTCATTCTGCATTGCTTCCACCCAGCTTAGATCTTCTAGGGCTTGAAGCACCTTTTTGGGTTACTTTTGAGATAAGAAACAGGCAAACAAACAATTTTGAAAATCCTTGTGATTTGTTCTTCTAAGCTGGTGAACTGAGGAGATCAAACCATGTTCTTCAGTTGTCCTGGTCATGTGTCTTGTTTGCACAGGAGTTTTTAAGCTTCCAATCACTTGATCTTCAGGATGATCTTTGTGAAATTTGGTGAAAGAAGTATCAGGGACTGTATAAGATGAATTTACATTGTTCATATCAACTTATTCTTCCACATCTTTATCATCATAAGCATTTCCAAAGATTCCAGTGTTATCAATTGATGATATATTTGGGACAGGTGGAAGGGAAAAAGCATTTTTGAAAGGAGATAATCTTTCAAAAAGATGTTCTTCAAATGCATTGGTAGTATTAACAGAAGGTCTAGCAGTATTAACTGGTGGTGATGGAACAACTCGAACACTGCTAGACATGGTTCGCTCCATGATGAGCCAAACTACTCTTCCAAAGTCCTTTTGGGATTATGCCCTTAAGTCTGCTGCACGCATTCTCAACATGGTTCCAACTAAGAAGGTTGATAAGACACCATATGAAATATGGCATGGGCACGCCCCTAAGTTTTCTTACTTAAAAGTATGGGGTTATGAGGAACTTGTTAAGCGTGATACACTTACCAAACCTGACAAACTGGAACCCAGATCTTTTAAGTGTATCTTCGTAGGATACCCAAAGGAAACGATGGGATATTCTTTCTACAACCCATCTGAGAACAAAGTCTTTGTTGCCCGGAATGCTGAGTTCTTTGAGAGTAATCTTATAGATCAAGAAGCCAGTGGGAGTCTAAAAGATCTTGAAATTATTCAAGAAGAAGATACAAATCCTTCTTTAGACACTAGCTTAAATCATGAAGAGGATGATCAAGAAATTGATGAACCTCAAAGTGATATCAATCCCATTCGTAGGTCCTCTAGGATAACACGTACCCCCGATCGAATGTGCTTATACATCGATGCTGAGGAACACGAGTTAGGGGATCTTAGTAAACACGCCAACTTTAAAGCTGCACTTTTGGATCCTGAATTCGAAAAATGGCTAGCTGCTATGAATGTGAAAATGCAATCCATAAAAGACAACAACGTTTAGGAGCTTGTAAAAATTCCTCCTAACGCTAAAATTGTTGGTCACAAATGGCTCTTCAAGAAGAAGACCGACATGGAGGGTGCAATACACACCTTTAAGTCTCGTCTTGTAGCAAAGGGCTTCACTCAAACCTACATGGTTGATTATGAAGAAACCTTTTCTCCTGTTGCAGACATAAGAGCTATAAGGATTCTTATTGCCATAGCCGCATTCTATGACTATGAGATTTGGCAAATGGATGTCAGGACATCTTTCCAAAGAAGTCTATATGAAGCAACTTGAAGGTTTTGTTAATCCAAAATATCCTAACCATGTATGCAAGCTCAAGCGTTCCATTTATGGACTTAAGCAAGCATCTAGGCAATGGATTAAGCGATTTGATGATGAAATCAAGAAATTCAGTTTCACTCAAAATCGTGATGAGCCGTATGTATATCAGAAAGCTAGTGGGAGTTATGTCACTTTCCTAATCTTATATGTCGACGACTTATTAATCATGGGAAACAATATTCCAATGTTAGAAGATGTAAAATCCTATCTTGGAAAATGTTTTGCCATGAAAGATTTAGGTGAAGCTGCATATATTCTTGGAATCAAGATCTATCGAGATAGATCTAAACGGTTAATTGGTTTATGTCAAAGTGCTTACATTGAGAAAATCTTGAAAATATATTACATGGAGAATTCCAAACGTGGAACTATCCCAATGCAAGATAAGCTGAAATTGAGTAAGTCAGATGGTGCCTCGACACCAGCTGAAAAGTGGCGCATGAGCAATGTTCCATACGCTTCAGTTGTTGGTTCAATCATGTATGCTGTAAGATGTACTCGTCCTGATGTTGCGTTCGCTCAAAACATAACAAGACGATTTCAACAGAATCCTAGTGAACTTCACTAGACTACTGTTAAGAATATTCTTAAGTATCTTTGGAATACTAAGGATATGTTTCTAGTTTATGGAGTTGATATGAAACGAGAGCTCAGGGTTTTTTGCTACACTGATGTTGTATATCTGACGGATGCTGATGACTTGAAGTCTTAGACGGGATATGTGTTCGTTTTGAATGGAGGTGCTGTTGATTGGAAAAGCACAAAGCAGAGTATTTCTGCAACTTCATCTATAGATGCTAAATATATCGCTGCATTTGACACATCGAAAGAGGTTGTATGGATTCGCAAATTCATTTCTGGGCTTAATGTTGTTCCCACAATTGAAGAACCAATAACAATGTATTGTGACAATACTGAAGCCATACCAATAGCAAATGATCACAGAGTCACTAAAGGTGCACGGCATTTTCACACAAAAGTTCACTATCTTCGAGAAACCATTGAATTGGGTGATGTGAGGATAGCAAAAGTTGACACAGATGACAATCTAGCTGACCCTTTTATAAAGGCTTTAGTATTTCCTAAGCATTCTGAATTGACTAGGAAAATTGGTTTGATACCAGCTAGTAGTCTCATGTAAATCTGTATTTATATAGTATTTAGATAATTTGGAATTGTAAGACATTCTTTATTTGATGAATTAAGATACTTGGAATTTGTTTTTCATTCATATAATGATTGTTATTCCATTTTTGCATGTTTAATCCATGAATGATTTATCATTCTAAATATGTCCATTGTCGGTTAACAATATGGGAATGAAAACTAATCAAATAACATACTAGATGAGAGGGAAAGAGATTGTTTTAGTGAGAGAAAAGGTTGGATGAACACTTAGAGAGAGAAAGTAAACATATTTTAATGTGTGTAAAAATGAGCAACCACCCACCTCTCTAAGGCATGAAGAGGTGTTTATATACTTACAATGGATGGTGGGCTTGGGCTTGCATGTGTTTATCCATTAGCTAACTAACTATGTAAGTTTCCAAAAAATTACTTAACGAGCTAACGACAATTATCTATGGAAGCGACTGACACTTTCCTAGGAATTTCGTATTCCTAATAATCTCCCCCTAAGGGAGGTCGCTCCATTTTTCACAAAAACTTAAACTTAGCATACTATGCTTTAACTTTAGTCTTGAGCTCATTTAACTTCAATCATTAATCTTGTGGTTTGATGTAGTGATCATAGACTTTAGGTCTTGAGCTTGTTCCTTGGGTTGTCTTGAATGTGATCTTGAACACCTTGAAATCATCAACCAAGCATAATCTCATTTCGCCATTTTTTAAATTTTGCCACTATGTGATCTTGTGACTTCTGGACCGACATGCTCATACCTTTCTTGATTTGTTGACTTGAAAAGCTTTAATGTTGCATCTTTCTTGAAATTCTTTAACTTTAACACTTCGTCTATGAGGATCGACCTGTGATCAGGTAGATTCAATTAAAGAAGAATCTCCTTGACAGGATTTCCAGCTGAAGTATCGAATCTTTCTAACACATGTGTATCAGATTCATCAAACTCAGCATGTTCTCATTATCAGAACGTCTCAAAGCAGACATTACGATAAGAGTGAACCAGCGAGTTACTATCTCACCGATTGAAATAAAAATTGATTTGAAAATCAATCGACATGTCACTTGCTAAAGTGGTTTTGTGACACATCGAGAGTGTTAATATTTCAAAATTCATCATCAATCGTCAATTCATAACTTGGAACAAGTTTGATTCTTATAGAATCGCACCATCGTTTCTTTCTAGTTGTCACAAGTTCGATTTGTATATAATCACACAAGTCACCTACCATGAGCTTGTTTGATGTTGGATTAAGCAAGATTTCCATCTTCATTGTGAATGATATCACTCGGATGTTCTGGCAAAATCACAAGGATAATGCGTAAGACTCTTAATATACATCTTGTTATTCACATTGTGTGATTTAGCAAATATATTTCTCGTTATTCACATTGTGTGAGATAGCAAGCATAATTTTGACAAGTGTCCTAATGAGATATATGAATGATCTCTTTTGGCTCTAGACTCAATAGTGCACTTTGATTTTAGTGATCAGAGGCTGGAGCAGACTGCCACCTTTTCAATATCAACTAACTTAGAGTGAGAAAGTTGATAGAAATGTGTGTAATCTCCGTGATAAATGAAATAAGAGTCTGTTGAGAGACCTTGAGTGGCTAGGGAGGGTTGTGCATAGCGTCACTGGGTCCATGACTGTCTTCAATATCAGAAAACAACTTAGTGTTTCTGACAGATTATGTATTGACCCGGTTTCTGTCTAAGTGTTAGCTCCATCTCAGTCGACATTATTCCCGATTCTTACTTTTTCTCCTTTTGTATCATACTTAAGGACTTCTACACTATCTAGTGGATATCCCTGGGTAGATCCCTCCGGTTCTGGCTGGATCATGGGATTTGAATACCTATGCCTAACCACCTTATAACTCCATAAATTTAATTACATGGTCGGTCTTTTGGGTATTCCATCACAATCAAAACCAAAAACATTGAAAATTTCAATCAAAGTGTTTGATATAAATATCAAAAGATTTACACTTTGAGAGTTTTTCATCATCACTAAAAACTCCCCCTTAACATGTGCATCGTAATCGTAGTACATGCTAAGAGTGAAGTGCATTGAGTCCATTTTATTCAATCACATTTCAATACAAATTAGATTCAGTTTAATCACATTTTCTCCCCTTATCCAAAATGTTAATCATTTGATATTTTGGATATCAATTTGATTAAACGTTCAGGGACAAAATGTTACACACTCTCTAACAGGAACATTTTAATGCTCCCCCTCAATATTTGAGGGTATATAAGACAGTGCTGAGTATAATAATTTGAATTTTTTTGAATTTACTAAGAAATTCTTGAAAATTTTGTACTCGAGCACTCCTTATTATCACCATAATGTCTACACTACATATATACAAATTCACAAGTTTTTATTATTCACAAAGAATGACCTGTTATGATGAGGACATCATATGATAAATCATATGGTCCTTTGCAGTAGTCGAAAGTCACCCTCGTACGGTCTCCCACTAACAAATTTCTCCAAGCTCTGCATAATCCTCCTAGTCTTTAGCTGTTTATCAATCAACTGGATCATCGCTCCTGCTTTGTCTTTGTCACTTTGTCTCCAGATAGTCTATGGTAGATACTCCATCCAAATTCCCTTTAGACAATAATTAAGAGCAGTCCGAACATCATTGAGTGTACCATCACTGAACTTATGTAGTTCATCAATACGCACCAGTCTGTTGTTTTTATCTTTATTCTGGTAAATGAAACCTCTGGGATTGGAGTATGCTGTGTAAGCTTCCCTTCTTTTAAGATCTGGTCTATAAGTATCCGGCTTTGTGAGGTTGAGCTTCTTTTGGTAACTTTCGACACCTAATTAAAGATCTTCCACACGCCTTTGGATGACAACACTTCTTGTGAACATTCTCAAGGAGACATTAAAAGCTAGGCGTTCTTCAACAATGAGATTTGTCAATTTTCCTTAAACAAGAAGAAGCAACATGTCTTCTATATCTTGAATGCGAAGTCTGTTAAAGTCGCCTTCTTTGAATTTGTACAACTTGTCATCATCTCTACGAATAGTGATCCAATCTAGATGCTTGTAATTGTGCCATTCGACTATTTAAAGATTTATGACAACAATAATTCTGCGTTTGGAGTAGACATCACAAGCAGATTCCCTGTTAATCACAAATCCATAGAATTGTTGTCGTTTTCGCCCCCAATGTGAGATTCCCCAGAGTGCATGTTTGTCATAGCTAACCCACACTTGACTCCACATTGTGTTAGGGACCAAATCTTCAATCTATTTGATTTGCCCATAATCTACAGCCTTGGTCTTCGTCACTAAATTTGTATATGTTCGGCTTGAGACACCACCACTTAGATACGCAAGGTCGTTGTTGATGAAGTGATCGAAAGGTATGACACGACGACCTCGAGAATTACGTATTAATGGAAGTGGTTTTCGCAGATCATGAGGATATTGCTGACCTTCAGGGTTGTTCCAGTCTAATTGATTAGTGGTTGCCTTATAGACTTCTTCAAAGAAATATTCAAGTTATACCAGACTCTTGCATGATCCTTTCATCAGCTCGAATGTTAGACCAACTAATAATTCAGGAGTTAGAGTATCAACTTTAAGCCGGGTCATCACGAATGCTGAGAAGTCAAGGGGAGTGTCCATCAACTCATTAAACGACTCACGCAGTTCTTCCATCTGGGACAAAGAGCTTAGCCAAGGTTGAACAGGTCCATGAGCATCAGGAAAAGTCTTGTTCCAATCACGATCAGGAGTAGGAGGTTTTGCTAGTTTTTGAAACCAATCAGGATGCTAAAAGGTCTTCAGATCTTCTTCTCTTGGACCCCTGGTTTGATCTAGCAGAGGGTTCTTCATCTTTATCCTCATCATCTCTACATCTTTTAAACAAAACAATATCTCCATAAGTGTCAAGTATGAGCTTGTCACTTTCGTAAGCGTCAACCAGTGCTTTGTAGAGATTCTTTTGTTCATCAGATCTATGGATTGACTTATTGCTTTTCATCTTGTCTATGAGAATCTTCTTTAGCTCTAATTCAGATAGGTTGGCGGCTATAGCATGAGATGTCTTAGATTCATTGGATGAACGAGTCAGAACCTCTGTTTCGAGTTATTCATTGATAGTCTTCTTAATTTTTGGCAAAATCTTAGTGACTTTAGCTTTAACTTGTTCCTTGATTATTTTCTTAATGTTATCATCAAGTTTGTTAAGGAAGTCTGCATTTTTAGCTTGGGCTTCATCTCTGAGTCTTTCGGATTGTAACTGAACAACTGTTTTGACGGCTTCATGCATCTTGTTGGCAAGGTATGCATCAACAATGCCGGGAATTGAAGAAACTGCTGCAGCAAATTGATTCGTTTGATTGAACTCTGAGAAGTTATTTTCCAAAGTTTTTAGTCTATGGTCAAATCCGAATAAAGAGCCAAAGTTGGGAAGATCTTGTAGTGAGGTGCTTGGAACAGCTAGTGGTGTGGGAACTGGTGTTTGTTGCAGATGCGTGATGAGAGGAGTGGGTGGTGGAGGAAGAGTTGTTGCAGATAACAAAGGTAGCTCAGCAAAAGTAGTAACCGGAACATCTACTAGTGAAGTTGACTCAGTGTTTAGATTAAATAAAGAGTCAATTCCTATGTCTGGACTGGGGTTGAGCATGTTTGAAATGGAGCCAGATGACACAAAAGAACTCTGTTGTTGACCTTCTAGATTGACCGGAGTTATGATCACATGAGTATCTTCTATTACTTGAGTAGTTTGTTGATCCCACGCCTTGATCGATTCTTTACGTAGTAAAGGGTTTGTCACCTTGGAAGAATCCAAAATAACAAAGATTGAGACTTTGTATGTATACCAAAGTGTATGCGGAATCTAAACTTTGATACTCTAGAGATGTTTATCAATAGAACAGTAATAGACAAATCAACCACATGACAATGAAGTAATAACAAAATGATTCTAATATTATTAGAATATATACGAGTACTCTTGTAAGTACTGGGTTACAACCTTGAAGCGATCACAATTTCTATTTCTAAAAAGTATTGTCTAAGGTGTATGGATATCTAAACCTAGGATCCTCCTTTTATAGAACACAAGGAATGTTCCTTTCAATGATAACTAATCGTGACCTATTTTTTAGGAAATCAGTTACCTGCATACCATAATTAATCTCCAATGCATATCTTATCTCCAAGGTCTAGCAGCTTTGACCTTCGTATTTGTATTAACTCTTTCTCCTAGCGCATTAACTTAACACAATCAGTAGCTAGTTTGTACTAGCTAGTCTACTTTCGATTATACTGCTAGTTTTCCTTGACAGTTTGAAGTCTTGTGAAGATTTATTTCCTAACAATCCTCCCTTTAAAATGGTGTTTGTCCTTCATCAAATCTTCAAGTATCTTCTGAATTAAAGTCTTTAGTCTTCTTCCTTTGCTGATGATTCTTTCAAACATTTCTTCTACTTCTGTACTTGAGATCTTATGAACCTTAGAAGTTCAAACGCCTGTGAACTCTCATGATCAACCTCTAATTTCTTCTTCAACATCTTGGAAATCATCTCTTGACTTAGAGGGTATTTCTTCTCTGTCAGCATATGTATGGCTATACCATTCTGCATCAGTAAAATGTGAATACCACAGAAATCATATAAACTCCAGCTTATCACATTGTATTCATGCTGATTCTTCCATATCTCATCATCTTCATCAGGCTCAAACAAAGTGTGTAAATCTCCCCAAAGCATCAGATCATACCCTTCTGGTCTTGAAGTACTATATCTTTCCTTGACTAGTCTGTACAGTTCCTCTACATCCTGTCTATCAAAATCTTCAAGCATCTCACTCAATACTTTGTAGTTCTTGGAACTGCCATCTCCTCTGAAAACTTGATAATACATAAAATTCTCTGTCAAAACACAAGTCTTCCAATCCACAATTGGAAACTTTGTAGATAGAGATTCAACCTCCATAGGAACTTCTTCTCTTGGTATTATATCCAAAAATCCTTTGAGTTCTTCCTTCTCAGCATCTTCTTCCAACTTTTGTCTCTTCCTTGTGCTTTTTCTAGGAATAGATTTCTTTCTCTTTGCTCCAGTTTCTTTAACAACTTCTTTCAAGTCTTCTTGTGTATTAACATCTTCTTCTTCAATCTTTTCAGGAGACTTTTCAGGAGACTTCATCTTTTTTTTTTTCATAGAGACTTATTCTTTTTAGTTTCATGCTCATTGCTCAATGTTGTTGATTAAAATCCCAATCCTTTTTCAAATATTGGACTAATCTCATCATAAGATATTCCCTTAAAGTCACTAATCTTGTAGTTCCCCTGATTTTTCAAGTATTTGATCATGTTTTCCCTTGCTTGGGCAACTGTCTTTGGTTTTTTCATATTTTTGTGTATGTTACTTATGATGATGGATCATTCCAATCTATCTTCTTAGATGTCTTAGCTTTCAGCCATAGCTCTTTGTCTTCTCTTCATCCCACTGTCTGGCTATTTCTTCTATCTCTAGCAATCTGTTGCCCTTTGGTCCCTCATTCAATTTGCTCTTCACAGTCTGATAGCGTCAGCTAAACTTTATCTTTCTGTTCAAGCTCTTTCTTAGACTTCTTCTTGGGCTCAGACTCTATCATTATAGCTTTTCCCTTGTCTTGTCTTGACCTTTTCTCTGCACTCCTTCTTGTATAAGTAACAGTTCCTCCAGCAGTACTAAGATTTACCTCAGCAGTACTAACTATTGGAACTTCTTCACTAGCAGTACCTTGTTTTGCTCCAGCAGTACTAACTTTAGCACTTCCTTTTTCACTGCTTTGTTGATCTTGAATCACTTCTGTAGGAGTCACATCTTGAATCACTGGTTCAGTTTCATTACTTGCTTTCTCTTGAACTTCTGCATCAGATAATATCCTCCCCTATTTGGAAGAATCATCTGCAATGTCTTCATCATCTGAATGAACAATTCTAGCTCTCCTCCTTGCTTTCCCAATCTTGACTTGAGCCTCTAGCTTCTTGACCCTGAGTATGAGCTTAGTAAATGCAGAACTATAGGTTTGCTTTGTTGTCTTCAAGTCCTCCTCCAAAACTCCAATCCTGTCAAATAGTTTGGTAACCAAATCTGTCAATTCATTGAGTTTCAATCTACCCTCATCACTTCCATGTGAGTGAACAGCATGGATAGGTGATTCATTGGGTGTAGGAAGATGGTGCTCTGCTCTAGGTGATGGTTGTGTTGATGATGGTTGTGTTGGTGAGGGTTGTGTTGGTGCAGCAGGGATATGTTCAGGTGTAGGTGAAGGTGCATGTGACTGGGAAGGTGAAGGTTCAGGTGAGGGTGAAGGTGAAGGTTCAGGTGAGGGTGAAGGTGAAGATGTGATTCTTGAAGGTGAAGTGGAAGGTTCAGTAACATCTAACATAGTAGGGAAAAGAGCAACTTCTTGTCCTGAAAATGCCTTTGTAGGCCTCTTCATATTGTTAAACACTTTCATGCTAAGAGAGGGTACATGATATGATCTTGTGTGTTGTTGAAGTTGGTTCCTCTGCATATCTAGGCATATTTGAATGAATCTAGGGTACATTAAAAACTTATGGGGGCTAGAGATATTGGACACCATATGCTCAAAAATCATCCTAGAGAAATTAAACTTCCTATTGGTAGCTAAACAGATAACAGCAGTGGCAATATTACTACTAAACTGCTCCCAAGCAGTCTTCTTTGGGCTAAGGCAATGAAGAATAGAGTGGATAAGAAACCTCCATTGAGGTGAAAAAGCACCCTTTTGAAAAGTTAACTTATCTGAGTCTGTGTGATATCCCATAAGCGCCAATTGCTCAAAAATCTCTGAGTTGGGAATAGAAGAAATATACATCTTGTCATCCAACTTGGAGATGTCGTCTTAAAGATTCCCTAGTTATAGTCAATTGATGTGACCATCATGGTTGCAAGAATAATCTTGACTTCTCCATTTTTAGCAGTAGAAACTTCAACAGACCTCCAAAATTGTTTGATAAATGAGACACAAACATCTGGCTTCTTTGTGAGGGCATAGCAGATGTGACTCGATTTTGGAAAATCGATGATTGATGAACCCTATGTGTACTTTCTGTAGATTTCTCTAAAAACACTACCATGTTGTGCTTGTCACAAAATTCCAAGTGTGCCATGAATAAAACTGTGAGTAATCGAGTGGGATATGATCGTGGATGAATATACAAAGGTTGGAGAAAGTTAATTGAGATATAAATTAGAAGATTTGTAGGAGATTGATTTGTCCAACTTAAGAAAATGAGGTTTATCGTGATGAAATATAGATATATTATAAAGATCACGGAATGTGCAATTGGTCAAAACCTCTATATCATAGGGATATTTTGGCTGCAATATGCTCAACGGCTTATTAATAATGAAAATATGTTAGACCAGATCAGTACTAACTGTCATCCAGCAAGTACTAAAAATTGGTCTAGCGAGTACTAAAATAGGCCTAGCAGTTATTAAACTTCCCACCCTAAAAGCAGTACAAACTCCAAAGTATGTATTACTCAAAAATAACTTCACACAATCTCTCTTTCTATTTTTAAGCTCACATTTAATCTCTCAATTCTTTTGGCTTACTTTTCACTCTATCTGTTTTTCACACAACTCTCTTTCTGTTTTTAAGCTTACTAATTCTCTCTATTCTTTTTGGCTCACAAAGCACACAAAGTATAGTTTTTGGCAAACTACCAGCCATTAACGGATTTGATTAGTCTTTACCAAGAGCCGTTTGCTTTGGACTAGCCAATGCTTCATTGTAAAAACATGGTGCATTGATGACCATTAACGGATTTGATTAGTCTTTACCAAGAGCCGTTTGCTTTGGACTATCAACTATCAACTGATTTGAGAAGTCTTTACCAGGAGCCGTTTGCTCTGGACTAGTCAATTCTTTGTTATCTATGAGACATGGTGAACTGATGACCATTTGTGGTGTGGTGTGAAAACCAACACTTGAGGAACAAACAACATTCCTCCCCTCAAATAATGAACCATTAAGTAACCAATTTCACACTTCATTGCCTATCCTGAAAGAGTTAGCTCAGAACCAAGAAAAACAAAATCTAACCATTTTTCTTGTCTAGCAGTATTAAATGATACTAACAGGATTAACAATGAGACACAGAAATAACTAGCAGTACTAACTATAAGTAACAGTTTGGACAAACAGTTTTAAATATAACCAGCAGTACTAATTATAACTAGCAGTATTAATTTACACAGACTTAACAGTACTAACTTTTAACAAACTTTACAAAAACAAGCAAGAGATTTTGGCATTAGGGGTTGAGCATTCCAATACTTGAGACCAAGTACTGAAATCTACCAGCATCAAAACCTTTTGTAAGAAGATTCTGGCTGACATTTGTTGAGTGTCAATTTTATACTGTTGAATCAACTTTTTAGCATTGCAATCTCTTATAAAATGATGCCTAATCTCTATATGTTTTGTTTTCGAATGTTGAACAGGATTTTCTATTATGCAGATAGTACTAGTATTGTCAATGTAAATAACAGTATCCATGAAATTGTACCCATAATCCAGCAGTTGGTTTTGGATCCAGAGAACCTGTCCACAGCAAATGATGCAGCCACATATTAGCTTTTTAGTTTGTAGTTGTGGCAACTTCAGTTTGTTTCTTGCATTGCAAAAGATCAGCCTATTTCCCAAAAACTGATAACCCCAGTGGTTGACTTCCTATCTTGTGTAGCCAGCTAGTAACTTATTAGTGTAAGTAACTAATTCCCTATGAAGAATCTTAGAATACCAAAGACCTAGGAGTGGTTTACCTTTATGGGTAATTAAAGATTCTCTTAACAGCTAAGAGATGTGAAGACTTTGGAGAAACCTGAAACCTTGCACATGCACATACTACAAACATGATATCTGGCCTGGATGTTGTAAGGTACATCAAAGATCCTATTATGGATCTATAAAGATGTTCATCAACATCAGCAGCATCTCCATCTTTAACCAAAGGTTTTTCCAAATCTGTGGGAGTAGAGGCAGACTTCACATCTGAGTAGTTGAAATTTCTCAAAATCTCATGGACATATTTATCTTGACTGATAAAAATTCCTTTCTTGCTCTGTTGGACCTGTAATCCCAAAAAGAAGGTAAGTTCTCCCATGGAACTCATTTGAAACTTATCCTTCATAAGCTTTTCAAATTCAGTACACATTTCCTTCTTAGTAGAACCAAATATAATGTCATCTACATAGATTTGAACAAGCAAGATATGTCCCTTATGTCTCTTGATGAATAATGTTTGGTCACAATCCCTTTCTCTTTCAAAACCATTGCACAAAGAGGATAATTTGCCAAAGTGTTACTACCAAGCTCTGGGTGCTTGATGGCAGGCCAATATAATGCTTTCACTACTTTTAGGACTTTATTTTGGATGGACCGGATCTTCAAAATACCTGGAGGTTGTCATACAATATACCTCTCTCGCATCTAACCATACAAGAAAGCACTTTTCGAATCAGTTTGGTCTGACCATAACATCCAATATATGAAGCATAAGCCAGGAATATTACTTATGGCCCTCAATTCTAGACCACAGGTGCAAGACTTCATCATAGTCCATGCCCTTTCTTGAGTATGTCCTGAGCAACAAGTCTTTGCTTTGTTTCTGATGACAACACCCCTTTATCTTTCCTTGTTTTGTATACCCACTTTGTACCAATTGATCTATGACCTTTAGGTAAATCCACAAGAATCCGACTCTTTTGTAGTTTGAACTGAAGAAGTTCCTCCTGCATTGCTTCTACCCATGCTGATCTCTAGAGCTGGGAGAAAACTTCTTTTTGGTTCTTCCTGAGAGGGAAACAACAATAAAGATAGGGTATGAAGATCCTGAGGAGTATTCTCTTCATAGATGCACTAAGATATTACCTTTTTCAAGAGTAAGAAGATTGTCATTTTCTTGTATTGAACAGGATGACTGCACTATCACCAATCACATGCTCAATTTGGGGTGATCTTTGTGAATTCTGGTATGAGGAGTGGTGGGGACTTCATAAGATGGTGGAATGTTCCCCAATTCAATTTCTTGATCCTCCACTTGTGTGTCTTCAGATGTAGGACTTGGTCCCACCAAGTCTTCAGGAGTAGCAGTATTAACTTCAGGGACAACAGTACTAACTTCTCTACTACCAGTATTAACTTCTGGCCTGGCAGTATTAACTTGTTGATCAGCAGTACCATTATTCTGAAGACTGCTATCATCATGAGTCTTTTCTTGGAACTTCAAATTCATCATGTAACCCATTTTGTCTTGTACTTGAGCCATCAGAACTGATATCATTTGGGAATAGCATCATCAAAGTATGAAGCATCCTTCCAAATTGGCATGACAATACAATCTTGATTTGCTTGATCTTGTTGAGAAGATGTACTAGACTCAGAAACTCCTTGTATACCTGCAAAATCATTAGAAAAAGTCCCTGCAACCACTGGTACATAATTCATTGATTGGGTTAGAGAATCAAGATCAAACAGCCACTTTGGACCATTTCTTCTATCATAGGTTATTTCTAAGGAGAAACCAATATTGGCAAGTTTTTCCAGAACTTTTCTGGTTCTAATGTGTATACTCTAAAGCTTGCTACTTTCGGAATATCAACAAATGAACCTTTCATCACTTTTTCCATCAAACTTGCCCAACTTATCTAAGTATTGAGAATAGTATACATGGACTCAAATGGTTCATGAAGCCTACAGCTTGTTTAATACTCTAAAGAGTTTCTATAAGGAGTCTTGGTTATGAGGCTTGGATATTAAGACCCTTTTCATGTACTAGCAAGCAGTAGATTAGAAACTGCTTCGGCCCAAAATGTTATAGGTAACTTAGAGGTCAGCTACATTGTTCTAGCCTAGCCTCAATGAGGAGTCCTATTTTCCTTTCAGCTACACCATTTTGCTGATGGTGTCCTTGTACACTATATTCTTTTTAATACCTTTTTTCCTACAGAACTCAATCCATCACTTTGTTTTTTAAACTATGTCCATTATCACGTCTGGATTATTTTAACTTTCTTATACCCACTAGGTTTTCTACACTCTTTGATAAAAGTTTTTAATGATCTAACTTGTTTCATCCTTAGATCTTAAAAGAAAACCCATGAAAAATATACTAAATCATCAGGACTACCAATACAGTATTTTTTATCATTAGACCTACTAACAAAAGTTGGAACCATAGAGATTCCATATGCAGCATAATCAATGGTTGTAATGGGATTAAAGGCCTTGGTCTTACAAGAGGCTCTCTCGTGTTTTTTTAATCTCTTTTTATTTGTGTTGCTTGCCTTTAAGACAGCAACACACGTTTGGTAATCTCAAATCTTTTTAAAGTAAATCTTTACAAGATTTTCTTTGACAATTTTTATTAATATTCTTAAAAAATTGACATGAAACAAGGCCTTCTATGCCTATCATTGATTCATCAGAAGTAGCCTTTGCAACTAGACAATGTTAACATCTTTTTTGGAAAAATTTTTTTCATTATCACAACTTGTAAATGTTATTTGTCTAGGAATTTTAAGAAGTATCTGATTTTCATCAGGCAACCTAAAATTAGGAGATAGAACAAGACATTCAGAATCAGTAAAAAGAACATAGTTCTTTTTGTCACACATTTGTGAGACACTAAAAAGGTTGAACTTTAACTCTTTGACAAAGTATACATCATCAAATCAAGGTTTATCAGTTTTAATAGGTACATTGACTGTTAATTCTGAATCCCCACCCCCCCCATCCCCTCCATTTGCTCCTCCACCAAAAGTAACATAACCTCCATCAAAATCTTTGAAATCTGAAAGATGGGCTATGTTTCCAGACATGTGCCTTGAGCATCCACTATCAACAAATCCTTTATCATTTAGCTGTGAATTGCTCTGCACACAAAACTTATGAAGTTAGTTATCTTTGGGGACCCAAGCCATTACTGACTTGGATCTGCCTCGTGCATCAATGTAATTATATTTGTTGAAAACCAGTGATGCACCATTGGGTTTGATGGGTTTCCAAACCCAACATGCTGAGGGCTTAACAACATTAAATCCCCTTGCCCTGACAGTATTAACATTTTGCCTACCAGTCCTTTTTGTTAATGCTGTTTTCTTGTAAAAGGGCTTGTGAACAGTTGATGGTGCTTGATTTTGAAAATATGTCCTTGGTCTAGCACAATGAAAACTTGTTGTTTTGGTGTGTTAGCAGTATTAAGAAGGCCTCTAACTAGTATTAAAAGACCTAGCAGTACTAAAAGGTCTGGCAGTGTTAACAGACCTAACAGTATTAACAGGCCTTGCATTATTAATAGTTTTTAGGCCAGTCTTCATTAAGACTGCTCTTAGAACCATATGTTTGTGAATATTATAATAACTGTATTGAATGTGATCAAAACTTCCACAGATAAAACATGCCTTGTTATTAAAAACAAAGTTACATCCTAATTGATTGGATTTTTGACCATTCCAATTTCTTTGGTTTCCTCTAGGTCTTTGTGATCTATACATTTTTGCATACCTAACTGGTGTTTCAGGTTTAACAAACTCTTTCTTAGTAGTTGTAGGTATAACAGTTTTCTTTTCAACCTTAGGGATATGCTCAACATCATCCTCATCATCTGACACCCAATCTTCAATGATTGGAGCATCATTATTCTCTCTAGCTTTCTGAAGTTCTTCTTCCCTAACTTGATTAGCAGGACAGAAAAACTTTTCTTTCCAATCTTTGTCTACCTTATGTGGAGACTTAAACCAGAGCTAGGAATCAGGTTTTGTTGGTTGTTTTTAAAGAGTCTCAGTATTCTCCTTTAGAATTATATGATCTTTATCACAAAACCAGTGGTTAGGCATTACATTTGAATCCTAGGACCATACTCATTTACCTCAGGTTGTTTGAATTCTTGTAGACTTGAATAAGATAAATCTAAGGGTGTTGGTCTATTTAGAATCAAAGGATGAGGTGAGGGGACAGCATTGTAACCAAAACCCTTTTTGCTCTTGTCAGTTATCTGACTTGCTAACAACTGATCTAAGTCTTTTGATGATTTTTCAAATTTGCTCTTAAATTCAAATCCCTCTTTTCTTCCTTCAACCTTTCAGTTCAGTCCTATCGTAATCCATTAGATACTATTTGTGACCTACATTCTTTTAAGCAAAGCAATTTCCTCGGAAAAAAGGACTTAAGATTCTTTATATTTAAGAATTTTCCCTTATAAAATTGGATAAACCTCTTTTGTTGTAGAAGCTTTAAAAAAAAAAAAAATCTAGTATATCATCTAACTTAACAAGTAAATCTCCATAATGTTTCTTTAGAGCTTCATAATTTTGCAAACAAGATTTAGAACAAGATTTATCATTTGTTACCTCAGAATCTGAGAATGCCATAAGAGCCATGTTTGCTTGAATTTCTTTCTCTGCCATGTCACTCCAATCAAATCCAACACCATCTATAGAACACATTGCCTTTTCAGAAGCATCTTCAATCCTTACTGCCTTTGATGAGCTACCTTGATTCCAATTTCTGTTGTCTTTACTCCTTGGTGCTCTGCATTCTTTGGCAAAATGTCCCATTTTATAACAGTTGAAACATTCTACTTTTCATTTATCATAATCCAAAGAAGTATTGGCTTCCATCAATGATGATCTTCCTTCCGTTCTTGATAGAACTTTCTTGCCCTCATGCTTAGTAGTGCCATATTCCACTTTAGATCTATTTCTTCTAAATCATCATCATGAAGTTGCTCAAGATCTTCATGAACTAGTTGAGACCCTTGTGGTTGTGCTGACAGAAAGGCATAAACTGTGGCATCACTAAAACTAGCAATACTAGTTTCAGTACTGGCAGTATTAACCTTGGAGGTACCAGTACTAACTTCTGGATTAACAGTATTAATATTATTAATACTGCTTGCACCTGAAGTGGTTAAAAATGCCAAGTTCTTTTCATCATTGATAGCACCAGTAGATCTCTTAACCTTTTGTTCAACAATTTTAAAATTGTTTGTTACAAATCATCCAAAACCAATAGTATCAAATTGGGTTTGTTCATACCTGAATACCACATGTGTATCCCATTCAGAGGTAAGCTCCTCAAAATTTAACATTTAGATCTTCTGGAGGGTAACTACACCCAGAATTGCCTAATATATAACTAGCTTTTGGGATGCCTGTTATAAAATTTAAATTCAAGTGATTCTGAGCTTGAAGCATTGAAGTTTTCATTATTGTGCTTTAGCAAGGCCTTCTGAGTCCTCTTTGTTGCTTATTCCCTCCAATTCTAGCTTTAAATGGCAGCAACATTTGATTGTGCATCATACATACTGGTTAAAGGTAAGTTGAAGTTCATTGGTAGTGCCGTCTGTGGAGCAGAAGACTTTGGCCTTTAAAATCATTCTTTTTGCAAATCTTTTCTTCAGTAGTAGAGGGCACAGTCATCTTCAATGCTGTGGAAGTTTCATTGGGTTGGGGTTTTTAAGTCAGTTTTAACAAGCTAAATTAAATAGTTTGAATCTGTCTTTCAAGATTGTTATGTTTAAAAATTCATTTTTAAGGTTACTAGTAAGAATGGTTAAAATCTTTGGTTCTAAAGTAGATTTCAAGTGTTGTTTGATTGAGCTGTCAAATCCTGTTTCTAAGTGGTGTTTTTATGTCCAATTGAGTGTCAAACTAGAGTAGTATATGTTGATCCCACGCCTTGATCGATTCTTTACGTAGTAAAATGTTTGTTACCTTGGATGAATCCAAAATAACGATGGTTGAGACTTTGTATGTATACCAAAGTGTATGCGGAATCTACACTTTGATACTCTAGAGATATTTATCAATGGAACAGTAATAAACAAACAAACAATGAAGTAATAACAAACTGCTTCAATATTATTAGAATAATAATACGAGTACTCTTGAAGTACCGGGGTTACAACCTTGAAGCTATCACAATATCTTTCTTAAAGTATTTGTCTAAGTATACTATATCTAAACCTAGGATCTCCTTTTATAGAACACAAGGAGTCCTTTACAAAACTAACTACCTATCTTTTAGGATCAGTTACAAACAACCCATAATAATCTCCATGCATACTTATCTCCAAGTCAGCAGCTTTGAACATCAGCAGTATTAACTCTTTCTCCTAGCAGTATTAACTAACACTGGCAGTACTAAGTATGTACTGGCAGTACTAACTCCATTAGTACTGTTAGTTATACCTTGGCAGTATTAAGTCTTGTGAAGATTTATTCCTAACAATCCTCCCCTAAACTTGTGATTGTCCTTCAAATCATCAAGTTTCTTCTGAATTAAATCTTCTAGTCTTCTTCCTTTGCTGATGATTCTTTCAAACATTTCTTCTACTTCTGTACTTGAGATCTTATGAACCTTAGAAGTTCAAACGCCTGTGAACTCTCATGATCAACCTCTAATTTCTTACTTAACATCTTTGACAACAGCTCTTGACTTAAAGGATATTTCTTCTCTGTCAGCATATGAATTGCTAACCCATTTTCCATCAACAGAATGTGAATACCACAAAAATCACATAATCTCCAGCTTATCAAATTGTATTCATGCTGATTTTTCCAAATCTCATCTTCTTCATCAGACTCAAATAGAGTATATAAATCTCCCCACAGCATCAAATCATACCCTTCCAGTCTTGAAGCACTATACTTTTCCTTGACTAGTCTGTACAATTCCTCTACATCCTGTCTATCAAAATCTTCAAGCATCTCACTCAATACCTTATAATTCTTGGAACTGCCATCCCCTCTGAAGACTTGATAATACATGAAGTTCTCTGTCAAAACACAAGTCTTCCAATCCACAACTGGAAACTTTGTAAATAGAGATTCAACCTCTATAGGAACCTCTTCTCTTGGTATTATATCCAAAAATCCTTTGAGTTCTTCCTTCTCAGCATCTTCCTCCATCTTTTGTCTCTTCCTTGTGCTTTTTCTAGGAATAGATTTCTTTCTCTTTGCTCCAGTTTCTTTAGAGACTTCTTTCATTTCCTTCTGAGTAGCCACATCTTCTTCTTCCATCTTTTCAGCAGACTTCATCTTTTCAGGAGACTTTTCAGGAGACTTCTTCTTTTCACTTCCATGCTCTACATCCATAGGTTCAATATTTTGATTAAAATCCCAAACCTTTTCAAAGATTGGCCTAATCTCATTGTAAGACATTCCCTTGAAGTCACTAATCTTGTAGTTCCCCTGATTCTTCAAGTATTTGATCATATTTTTCCTTGCTTGGGCAACTGTCTTTGGTTTCATCTTTTGAGTATGATACCTTATGACTGAAGGATCATTCCAATCTATCTGCTTAGTAGACTTGGCTTCAGCCATAGCTCTTTGTCTTTCCTCTTCATCCCATTGTCTTGCAATCTCTTCATCTCTTGCAATCTGAGCACTTTGTTCCTCATTCATTTGCTCTTCAAGTCTGATGGCTTCAGCAAAACTTAACCTTTCCTGTTCAAGCTCCTTTTTAGACTTCTTATTGGGCTCAGACTCTATCATTATGGCTTTTCCCTTGTCTTGTCTTGACCTTTTCTCTGCACTCCTTCTTGTATAAGTAACAGTTTGTCTAGCAGTACTAAGGTTTACCTCAGCAGTACTAACTATTTAAACTTCTTCACTAGCAGTACCTTTCTTTGCACCAGCAGTACTAACTTCATCACTTCCTTTCTCACTGCCTTCTTGAGCTTTAATGACTTCAGTTGGAGTCACTTCTTGAATAAATAGTTCAGTTTCAGTACTTGCTTTTTCTTGAACCTCTGCATCAGATAATTTCCTCCCCTGTTTGGAAGAATCATCTTCAAGGACTTCATCATCTGAAAGAACAACCCTAGCTTTTCTCCTTGCTTTCCCAGTCTTTATTTGAGACTCTAGCTTCTTGACCTTGAGAATAAGTTTAGTATATGCAGAACTGTAGGTTTTCTTTGTCTTCTGCAAGTCATCCTCCAATGCTCTAATCTTGTCAGAAAGTTTGGTAACTAAATTCATCAATTCATTAAGTTTCAAGCTACCCTCGTCACTTCCATGTGAGTGAACAGCATGGAGAGGTAAGTCATGGGGTGGAGAAAAATGGTGTTCTGCTCCAGGTGATTAATGTGTTGGTGATGGTTGTGTTGGTGATGGTTTTGTGGGTGATGGTTGTGTGACACTAAATCAAATGTGAATATCATAGGAAGTGCATCTTTGAAGTCCATATACGCCACGAGCGTACTCATGCATCGTTTTAAGAAGCAAAAACATTGTCCACCATGTTGTTTTGTAGCTGAACATGAAAAGCTAGAGCAAATACACAACATTACAACAAAGAACAAACTTACTTTCAATCAGAAAAGGAATCTATTTTCTTGATTTTGACTGGTATTGGAGATAACTTTTACTCAACTGTTGATGCATGCAACAAACAGCTAATGAGATGGGACATCCATTGAAAGCTAAATAAAACAGGGTGAATCGTTAAACGACAAGATGTAAAAGACCAAGCAGGAATCTGTTTCTGGGAATTTGGAAGTTTACTTCTCGAGAGATGGGAGAAATCCATGAGTCTTATTACTCATGAGTTGATCAAGTAAAACAACTTGCAAGTTTCACAATGCAAGGTGAATGTTCAATTTCTTCAACAATTTCAACAGAATGGTCAAGATTTGGACGGTTTGTCAATCAGTAGAGAGGAAATAGAACACAGACGTCATATCACAGGCTTTGTTTTTGACAGTTCTAAAGCATTTCAAAACGAAGTAATGATATCCGTTCTGAGAGATTAGCCAGAAGTGCAAAACCGTTAGCACTTCTTCGCCTGCTAAACCATATTCAGATAACTACTATCAGGCACCAAACCTCAAAGATCAGAATCACCATCATACATGCAACTTCCTTCACACAGCGACCAATAAGTGCGACTACCAGACACAAGTGCAAAGAATCGCCAAACCAAGTTACTCCTTAATCTGAGTCCGTTTCTGAGGAAGACATGATCCAGAACAAGCCCGAGGGATAAGGAATATGCAAAGACTTGGCACTACCTTGCTAAGTATTTCAACGAAGCTGTAACAAACCTCCAACAACAACCTCGACTTCTTCAAACTCCAGTGAACAAGACTGAAGATACCACACCAAGGTATAAAAACGCACAATCAATCAGGGCCAGTTTGGGAATCAAAGGACGAATGCCATGTTGCTGGGCTAGGGAAACAGTAGGACAGATCCTAGTGCAATCAAAATGTGGATCCCGTGCTTTAACTGTCAAGGGATTGGACACTATGCCAGGCAATGGCATGATAGCCATAAGCGAGTTTAAAAACTACAACTAATCACAAGGGAAGATATTAATGTGGGCAAACAAGCTGAACAAGGTGTTCCACTTCAAGCTAATCAAGCTGATGGCTAGAAAGACAACGGATGAGAGAGATTGATGAACAAGACTTGGAAGCACATCAGTTACAGGCAAAGATGCAGGAGGTCTTCACCTGAAGAATCTCAGTCTACTAGTCAGCAATTGGATACAGGTACAAAACATGAATGAAAATGATGTGTTTGCCAAATGTGAGACGACATTCTGAGCAACCTGAATCCATTTTAACGACACATATGTTTTGGAGAAGGATGATAGCAAGTCATTCCTGAATTCATCAAATAATGTACTAAGGATAATTCAGGTTGATTAAAATGCGGCTGAAATGTGTTGATGAGCCGTGGCTGAGCTCTGCTAATTTAATTGCTAATTTGACTCTTGATACGGAGGAAAACAAAAACGGTATTAAAGCAATTAAAGAAAGCAAATGCATCATTAACTCAAGAACTTAAGGAGTGCAAAACTAACCTTGATGAAGACTAGTAGGGCTCTAGGGAGGCTACTAGCAGACGGGATAGTTTGTCCCAATTTGCAACTATCAAGACCAAACAACTGAGCTTGAGAAGTACAACGACCCAAAGAACGAAACGAGTGATTATAAAATACTGGCAAACAAAAGTTAAATGAAACTCTATGACTATTAGCTCTTAAAAGTCATTGACATACAGAAGAGGTTTAAAAACTAAAACCTATGAAATTTTCATTTTCAATACAGAAACACAATGAGCTAGTCAAAAGAGTCTGTTAACTAGGTCCACAATTTGAAGGTCCAACTCAAAGAGAAAAGAATGTTATTTTCGGATTTAAAAGTTAAGGCAGGAAAAGACATTGACAAACATGATTGAAATGGACAAACAAATAAGTTTTAAATGAAATTTCTTAATAAACAGCAATCAGTCAATTCAGACCATTCACTGATGTTAGCACCCAAAATTGCGCAACGTATATGTAGATCAACCTTTGCAATACCAAAGTACCTCAAGATAGCTCATCTGAAAGGCCTCGTTTGTATTAGATCCATACGATACTTCTGATCCAGCAAACAGATATTGTCCCCACGGGGACGAGACAGTGACGCTTGAAAATAGAGAGAAGATCAAAAATTAGGATAAAGACAAAGTGAAACCATATGATCACACATATCAAAATAGTTTTTATGAAACTTTCAAACTCACCATCCAAAATCCTATCTGATCAGTGCAACAACGCTAAAACGTTAGGAATAGACAATGTGATAAAAACATTTAACAGAACAAAACCAAAATTGCTAAAAACGTGTTTCTTTCTACCCGTATTTCTAATCCATAATACAAGTAGACAAGTTTATAATGGAAAATGACAAACAACTTCAATCATTTTAGAATAATTTGTGAACAATTCTTAGTCTAAATCATACTAATAGTGCATTTCTAACCCAACTGCTAAAAGTAAGGAAGTTTTAGATCCAAAACGTTATAATAGCCTTCTTTCAAACAAAACTTATACTGAGCAGTCATATGTTTTGTTCATGAACTAAATAACAGAAATGCATGACGAATTGGAGTTAAACTATAATCCCTTGAAAAGAGATTGACGAACTGAATCAGAAAAGGCTGATATTTCCAAACATATATTATCTTACTCTCGAAGATGTGTGTCTAAAGATGTTACATGTTCTATTTGCATCTCTTCCTGATTTATATGCTAATAACTGAATTACAATTCTTGTATCTTCATAAAGTCAAAAGAATGAGAATGTCTTGCACTAAAGGCTGTCAAAGACAAACTAAATCTGTTTAATAACGAGTGATAATAAGCTTTTAAAGAGTTTGCTAAACTAGAAAACACTCGATTTTTCTAGTTGAACTTTCTTACAACATTGTAAAGAACAAATGAAAAAACCAACCCAGTTTGCAAAGAAAATGCTTCAAAAAGGTATTTGGAAAAGAACGTGAACAAATCATAGAAATACAAGATTTGAAAGCTCGAAATGCAAACAAGTAACATGTGATAAAATGAGTTAAAAGAAACTCATTCGGTAACATAAGGAAAGGTCTGTGGAAACTCAGTTTGATAAACCATTCTGTTTGTTCGAACAACCAATATGCTCAAAGACGGATTCCAAAACCAACATTTTAGGAAAAACGACTCTCTTTTTCAAATTCCTCCTGAACTGAAAGTTTTCAACCGAATAAGCCGGTTAATAAAACAATGCGTCGGATGGTTTGTTTAAACCAGTCACTCAAACACATAATTTGCTGCCTCAGAATAGAAATCCAAGCGGCTTCGAAACCACAAATGAGCCTTAAACCAGAATGTTTAGAATTGCCTCCACACAACACAAATCTAAGAAGCACCACAGTTGCCTCATGGTGGTTCTAGAATACAAAACCTCACATGTCTAAATCTCAGGAGTAATTCACACAAACTAGTGTTAGCAGACTCAAATAGCTTAAGTCTATCAAGTTAAAGATAAGGTCGTGCCCAAACAATAGTCAAGTGAAGTTTTCAAAAGAAAGGAAAGTAGAAGACCATCTTAGGATTTCTTGTATTTCTAAGAAAACAAAGTCTGTAACCGCGTGAAAATGACAGTTCAAACGAACCATAACTGTCAAATGAAAAATTCTGTTTGTGCCGTAATGTGGAACATGTGTGTTTTTATTTCTATTCTACATCAGATGCAATGTGTTTTCTCGATCTTGAAAGAGCTTGAATGCTAGGAACTAAGAACCCTAATGTAGTGCTATTATTGCTAGTAAAGCCCAAGAAAAAAGCGAACAAATCTGTGCAAACACCCCCAAAGAAAACAGTTGCATCAGATACCAAAATCTAGAATCCAAGATTACTAAAAGGAGTTGTATAAAAAAAAAAGAATACAAATCATGATGGAAAAGGTGAATAGCTAAGTCGATAGTCCATGCGATGTTATACATGGTAACAAATGCCACTTAGGACCAAAAGATATAGATGCCTAAGATTAGGAAAGATGATGAATTCAACAAGTATTAGTCCCGACTATAGACAAAATGTCTCTAGTATAACTAATATCTTGATGATATCAAATCCTTAGGATCCAATTTGTCCAATGTTCTCACGACCTCAAATTCCTCTGCAGATTTGTACAACTCATCCTAATTCATTGTTGACTCTGGATGCACAAAGCACAATGACTGGCAATCTCAGCTGTTGTGTAATTTTGTGGAGAAATTTTCTGGGTACAGTTCATAGTTGGAAACGATCATTTGCTCCAATTCCTTGGTTATGGAGGCATCTGATTCAAGGAATGTCATGGAACAAGACGGTTTATTACGTCAAAAGAAGGCCTCAATCCACAAATCTTTTCTCGGTTTGGTCAATTATTGTGATCTGATGTTGGAGGTTGCTTTTATGGAAATCGACTTGTTTCGTGAGAGATCTCAGGAAACGATTTACTACTGGTAGTCGATGGATCTGATCTCTACACAAATATCTCTTCAAGAAACAACTTCATCAACTCCAATCTGTTTCATGGCTAAAGCCTTCACCACAATCAAGCATGGTTATGGCATCTAAGGCTTTCTCATCTAAGCTTCTATTACATCACCTTACTCTCAAAGAAAAGAGTTGTGATGGCTTGACCTAATTTGAAAAATGTCAAGGACAATCTTTTGTTCGTCCTTGTAAATATGAGTAAAGCAAAAAGAATTTCATGTCAAGGACAAAAGCAAGTTCCTATTCCAAGGAGAGGCTAAATTTGCTTCACATGGAGGACTTGTGTGGTCCAATGCGCGTGCAAGCATAAATGGGAAGAGTATATTCTGGTTATGTGTGTGACTATTCAAGATACACTTGGAACTCATTTTCTACGATCCGACTTCCAGATGAAACACCAGAATTCTGAAAGACTTTTCTCAGCGATGATTCAACGCAATCTCAAGCTCAATTATTACTGCCGTAAACTCGAACAGAGGCACAACGAAAAATTCTCTGACCAAGACACTCCATACTTATTTATCAATGAAGAAGGCATAGAACATCAAACTTCCTCCTCCTCGAACTCCTGAACAAAAAGGCTGTTGAAAGACGAAACCGTACACTGTGTTGAGCGCAAGCTGCTCAATGATTGCTATCAGCTCTAAGCTTCCATTATCATTTTGGGACTGAAGCATTACAACCGCATGCTATATCTCAGACTCGATCAAATCATCATATCCGACTCATGGAAAGATGGCATATCCATCATAATAATCAGAAACCTCAATAAATACATCTCACATCTTTGGTTAGCACTGTGGTTACATAACTAGAGATGGATAAATCTGGATAAGAATGAAAGAAAAAGGGATCCTGTGTCAAGGTGGGATATTCTCCTCATCTAAGGGATATCGTGTTTACAACAAGCGAACAAGATTGATAGCTGAGTCCATACATATCAAGTTTGATGAAATCAAAGATATGATGTCTGATCACAACAGTTCAGACCTCGCACCACAACGACAAGAGATATCTATTGAAGATGTCTCTTCAGGCCTCATTACTCAAGGACATAAGGCATCAGATTATGACAACTCTGACCCCGTGCCCCCAAGACAAAATGTTGTTCCTTCAGCAGAAAAGACAGATTCGTCAACAACAGTGTTAAGAATTTTCTCTCAGTCCTTACTGAAGAATATACAATTCCAACAAACGGTCTCGCTGAGGAAAACAACAATGATCAAGCACCGAATGCATCGTTTCAAGAAGATGAATTTATCAATCCTTTTTGTACACGGGTACAAGAAATTGGTGAGTCTTCCTCACGCAACATTGATAATACTGATGTGCATTCATTTCAACCACAAAGTCATGATTACCGATGGACCAGAGATCATCCATTAGAACAAAGTTCATGGAAATCCAACCATGCCAGTTCAAAAACACAGCTTGCACGAGATGCCAGAAATGTGTATGTTCGCAGCTCACGGTGAGTATTGTTGAACCGAAGACATTAAGGGTAAGGCAATGGCTGATTCTGCATGATAGAAGCAATGCATGATTGAACTTTCATCAGTTCGACAGACTAAAAGTCTGGGAACTCGTTCGACAACATTTGGCAAGGATTGTTATTAAGCAAAAGTGGTTATGGAAGAACAAAAAGGATGAAGATCAGACTGTAATTCGCAACAAATCACGGCTTGTAGCTAAAGGTTATGCTCAGGAAGAGGGTATTGATTTCGAAGAATCATTTGCACTAGTTGCTCGCTTGGAAGCAGTTCGGATTTTCGTTGCCCACGTGAACTGCAGCAACACAAGTCTTTTCCAATCTATCATATGGACGTGAAAACGGCAATTCCTTAAAGTCCACTGAAGAGAGGTTTAATGTTGCTCAGTACCAAAGGTTCGTTGATCCAGATCATCCAAAAAAGACTACGCTTCTAAGGAAAGCTTTGTATGGATTAAAGCAAGCTCCAAAGCCTGGTAACTATAACTATCAAACTTCCTGATGTTCCTAAAGGCTTTACTAAAGGTACAATGACCCTAACCTTATTCAAGATAAAATACGGTATGATATTCCTACTTGTGCACGATTTACCGCATGATTACATAAATTTTGGTCTACAAACCCTAATAGTCAAAAAAGATTGAAAAGTTAATGCACAGTCGATTATTGAAATGTCCTTATGTGGGAGATTAAGTCTTTTTTTTAGGACTACAAATCCACTATCCCCAAAAGGTATTTTTATCAATCAGGCTAAGTACGCTTTAGAATTCTGGAAAAAGCATAATATGGATAATTGTCACTAGCCCATGGTTACAGGCCATTTGGCTACAAAACCCAAACTAGATGTAGACTTGAGTGGAAGAACCCATAACCAATCTGATTACGTAGTATAATCGTTCCTCTCATAGTACTTGACATCTAGTAGAGCCAGACTTAATGCAAGCATTATGCTATTGTGCAACGTTATCAAAACACCTGGGACCAACTCAAAAACAGCCTCAAGGAGGTTAAAAGAATCTTAAAAAATACCTAAAGGGTACCATTAACAATGGGACTCTGGAATCCAAAGGATTCCTAACTTTGAACTAAAACAGCATTTCAATCCTGATCATGCCGGATGCCTTGATACTACGGGTACAAAGACACTTCGGAGGGATACAGTTCCTTGGTGATAACTTGTAAAGCTGGATGTCAAAGAAACAAAACTATCACTCAATGTCTTCAGCAGAGGCATAGTACGTGGCGTTATCTGCAAGTTGTGCTCAAGTAGATGTGGATGAGGACACAGATTCAAATTATGCTTCAACTACAAAAAATACCATTGTATTGCGATTCTCAGTCACATAGCAATCTCATTCAACCCCGTACAATATTCGACGGACAAAGCCATCCATACTCTGTATCACTTCATAAAGGAACAGGTTGAAAATGGATAATTGAAACTATATTTTGTCAAGAGACTTAATACCAATTAGCTTGACATGTTTACGAAATCCCTTCCTGAGGACGTTTAAGTATCTTGTCAGAAGGATTGGTATGAATGTTTGAACTCTAGCTAACTGGTAGGTTCTAAGACAAATGAGTCTGCTTGATATCATCACAACATCACCATGTACATATTTTTGAGAAAAACAAAATACAAAAATATAAAACACAAAAAGAAAATACAAAATCAGAAAATCAGAAATTTCCAAAAAGATTCCTTCTCGACAAATGTCTCTTGAATTGGATAACATTTACGTGCTTAGAAATGACGATTAACATGACACGGGTGTGTCAATGAAAGTTCGTAGCGAGTTGACAATAGTTTCAAAACATGTCATTTCTAATTTTCTAAATGGCTTATGTGCAAATATCAGTACATAACCCAGACTTCAAATAAAGGAAGGTTTATAACTTATCCTCACAACGAGAAATTAACATTTCTCGGATCTGAAGCATGTTCTTACAAGCACATTCAAGTTTTTTAGCTCAAGAAAAAGAAGGGTTGGGTACGTTTTTAGTGCGCTTACCCTTAGCGTTAGAAAGAGAAGTCCTCTAACATTTGGTTTTTCAAAAAGTTGAACACAATTTTTCAATAATTTCTCGATGACAAATCATAATCTTTCAAAATTGTGTGTTCAACACTCAGCCTCGACAATGTTTTCAAAAGACAACAATTTTCAATGGTCCTATTCTGAGGGGAGTTTGTCGAAAAACAAAGTTTTAATGTTCTTCTTGGATACATCAACAACGCAAACTCTTATGTATTCGAACTTATCAAAATGTTCCAAACCATTCATGCTGACCATATTTTCTCCCACAGATTTTTCAAGACATATTTTAATCACAAGGTATTTCAAAAACTAAGTGTTTATTATTTAAAATAAGGGGAGAAAATGTAATTAAAATATGATCTATTCGACTCAAAGTGCTGAAGAAAAGGTTTTATGGCTCGAAATCTTATAGCCCAAGCAACATTTAATTTCACGACTAGAATCTGAAGTCATAAGGTGTTAGTGATTAGAGAATCAATCATCACTGATACAACCATAACTAGAGGATACTACAAGGAATAATCCAAAGTTAGAAATAGCAGTCCTTAGGTATGATTGGAGATGAATGTATATGGGAATAATGCCGACTAAGATTGAGCTAACACTGGAACAATCACAACAAGGTGTTAGTAATGACGTCCTGGTAAGCATTGAAGGCGTGAAGATCAAAATAAATGTATGGATAAAGGGTCTAAAGAAAGAAGCCCTCCACACAACTTAAGGCAGAAACCGGGTCAATACATATGCTGTCAGAATCACAAGTTGATTGCTGACATTGAAAATGACATCATGGACCCAGTGATGCAATGCACAACCCTTCCCAGCCATTCGGGTTTCTCTCAACAGAAACTTGTCTCATTTGTCACGGAGATACACACGTTAATCTATGACATCTCACGTCCGAGATTGGTTGATAATTGGAATAAGTGGCAATATGCTCTAAGCCTCCCGAGTACTGAAAACCAAAATGCACTAATCGACTCTAGAGCCAAGAGATCAATAAAAATCTCGGTGTAGGACACATTCAATTTTAGAACACTTGTTGAAAACATCATCAAGTTCACAAGCTGTTAACAAGAGTCCTACGCAATATCATTGTGATATTTGCCAGAACATCCGAGTGATACTAATGTATTCACAATGAAGATGGAAATCCTGCTTGAGCCAGCATCAAACAAGCTCTTGGTAGGTGACTTGCGAGATTCTATATGAATCAAACTTGTGACAACTGGATATCGATTTGGTCCAGTAAATGAATTGACGGTTGGAAATTTTAAGAAAGAACATACACTCTCATGGTGTTTACAAAAACTCTTATAACTTTACGAGACACGTCCATTGGATTTTCAATCAATTTTCTCGTTTATTATACACAAACGTAAACCCTGCAGTCAAACGGTGTAACGGCAACCTCAAACCCATTCAAATGCTCAAATCTACGAAGACATACTATCTAGAAAGCTCAGATTTAAAGACCATAGACTTCCGCAAGACCTAAAATAAAGCTTTCAAGATAATGCAAAAGTATGAGCATGTTGGTCAAAGACACAAGATCGCAAGATGGCTTAGCCGATCACAAAGCATGAAGAAAAGCTTACAATGTAATGACAAAGACAGAAGAACACTCGAGGCTTAAACGACAAAGCAATACTCACTGATCTCATAAAGGAGTGTCATCAATGAACTCACTTCGGGGGAGATTGTTAGCCTCAATTTTATTGAGTCAATAAAGGAAGCTCGTTCCCGTGTTCAAGACCTCACTTCGGGGAGAAGGTGATAGCCTCAATTATTGATCGAACAAGGAAGATCGGATCACTTTACTATTGAGCAACCGGTCTTTAATTAGTTATAGTTGTAATAGGATAATATCTGAATCGGCTCGATAGATAATCTAATATTGTATATGTTTCGGGTTTAATCCCAAGCAAAACCCGAGCCCGGGTCCTAGTTAAATATCCCGCGCGTCACTTTTAAGTGTCGGGGTATATAAGGAACTTTTCCACTTGGAAAAGTTAGTTGTTCAAAATATCAAGAAATATCTTTTCTCTTTTCTCTCATCTCTCTCTCTCTCTTCTTTCTCTCTCTAAAACAACTCAACCCTCTCTTTCTTTTTTCTAGTTCGATTTCGTGATCGAATTCTTCTTCCTTTGCTGATGATTCTTTCAAACATTTCTTCTACTTCTGCACTTGAGATCTTATAAACCTTATAAGTTCAAAAGCCTGTGAACTCTCATAATCAACCTCCAATTTTCTACTTAACATCTTTGACAACATCTCTTGACTTAAAGGATATTTCTTCTCTGTCAGCATATGAATTGCTAAACCATTTTCCATCAACAAAATGTGAATACCACAAAAATCACATAATCTCCAGCTTATCAAATTGTATTCATGCTGATTTTTCCAAATCTCATCTTCTTCATCAGACTCAAATAGAGTATATAAATCTCCCCAAAGCATCAAATCAAATCCTTCCAATCTTGAAGCACTATACTTTTCCTTGACTAGTCTGTATAATTCCTCTACATCATGTCTATCAAAGTCTTCAAGCATCTTACTTAATACCTTATAGTTCTTGGAACTGCCATCTCCTCTGAATATTTGATAATACATGAAATTCTCTGTCAAAACACAAGTCTTCCAATCCATAATTGGAAACTTTGTAGATAGAGATTCGACCTCTATAGGAACCTCTTCTCTTGGTATTATATCCAAAAATCCTTTGAGTTCTTCCTTCTCAGCATCTTCCTCCATCTTTTATCTCTTCCTTGTGCTATTTCTAGGAATAGATTTCTTTCTCTTTGCTCTAGATTCTGTAGAAACTTCTTGCTTTTCCTTCTGTGTAGCAACATCTTCTTCTTCAATCTTTTTAGGAGACTTTATCTTTTCAGGAGACTTCATTTTTTCAAGAGACTTCTTCTTTTCACTTCCATGCTCTACATCCATAGGCTCAATATTTTGATTAAAATCCCAAACCTTTTCAAATATTGGCCTAATGTCATTGTAAGACATTCCCTTGAAGTCACTGATTTTGTAATTCCCCTGATTCTTCAAGTATTTGATCATATTCCTTCTTGCTTGGGCAACTGTCTTTGGTTTCATCTTTAGAGCATGATACCTAAAAACTGAAGGATCATTCCAATCTATCTTCTTAGATGTCTTAGCTTTAGCCATAGCTCTTTGTCTTTCCTCTTCATCACACTGTCTGGCTATTTCTTCATCTCTAGTAATCTGTGAACTTTGTTCCTCATTCATTTGCTCTTCAAGTCTGATGGCTTCAGCTAAACTTAATCTTTCTTGTTCAAGCTCTTTCTTAGACTTCTTCTTGGGCTCAGACTCTATCATTGTAGCTTTTACCTTGTCTTGTCTTGACCTTTTCTTTGCACTCCTTCTTGTATAAGTAACAGTTCCTCCAGCAGTACTAACTTCAGCACTTCCTTTTTCACTACTTTGTTGATCTTGAATCACTTCTGTAGGAGTCACATCTTGAATCACAGGTTCAGTTTCATTACTTGCTTTCTCTTAAACTTCTGCATCAGTTAATATACTCCCCTGTTTGGAAGAATCATTTGCAATGTCTTCATCATCTGAATGAATAATTCTAGCTCTCCTCCTTGCTTTCCCAGTCTTGACTTGAGCCTCTAGCTTCTTGACCCTGAGTATGAGCTTAGTAAATGCAGAACTGTAGGTTTGCTTTGTTTTCTTCAAATCATCCTCCAAAACTCTAATCCTGTCAAATAGTTTGGTAACCAAATCTGTCAATTCATTGAGTTTCAATCTACCCTCATCACTTCTATGTGAGTGAACAACATGGATAGGTGATTCATTGGGTGTAGGAAGATGGTGTTCTGCTCTAGGTGATGGTTGTGTTGGTGATGGGTGTGTTGGTGATGGTTGTGATGGTGCAACTGTGATATGTTCAGGTCTAGGTGAAGGTGCAGGTGAGGGTGAAGGTGAAGATGTGATTCTTATAGGTGAAGTGGAAGGTTCAGTAACATCTAACATAGTAGGGAAAAGAGCAACTTCTTGTCTTGAAAATGCCTTTGTAGGCCTCTTCA